>CM040240.1:238110290-238376889 GCA_022545495.1 Chrysanthemum lavandulifolium
TTTAAATTGTATATTGTTAAAATTTTATTGTACTTTTTAATAAGGGGTGTTTTAGTTAGTTGTTTTTAACTTGATAGATATGCTTTTATTTGGTTGTACAATATGAATAAATTATTGTTTTTTTGAGTAATGGGTATTTTAATAAGAGTATTAATTATACTATGCATTTATCTCACATTTGACTTTCGAGATTTCACTTTTCTAAGTTTGACCATATACTCTCACTTATTTTGGTGATAAACTAAAAACAATCATGCTCACATTCTCACTTATTTCCTTTTCGTAGATGACAACCACTTTTTTTCTTTTTTCTTTTTTAGACAGGCTTGTTAGTTGTTAGTATGATAACGCTACACGCGTCGTTCGGGGTCAAAGGAACTTCTTTTTCGTCGAGCAAGTTTTTCAACACCTCAGCAAAGGAACCTAATCGTTGTAGTGTAGTATTAGGGTAAGCCACGGAATTGATATCGCTCTCAGGGAATAGGAATGCTAGTGAGAAGTTACTACGCTAAGGTTGGGGTTGAGGAAGATTATTTTTTTTATCTTTTATGTTTTTAGGAATTAGAAAGGTACTAATCTCGGGTTTGGATTGGGGTTGGTATTTCACCGATTACTCTACTTATCTAATTATCTAATCTAAGGTGTATGTAGTCTATGTCTAATTATTGTGTGCTCGTATGATGAGTTTAAAGATGTGTTCACTTAGGTTTTATTACTCCTTAATTATCTCCTATTGATGGTCGAATTGTCACGCCCTTATTCTTAATCGCCAGTGCCTAAAGTCGTAGGGTATGCGCTTGTCCCTAACTCTTTGAAACTACCAAAGGGTCTCGCCTACAAAATCTCTAGGAATTATAAACTCTAACTCTAAGGTACTCTTTGGATGGTTTAGCCTACAATTACTCTAGGTGTTATAGTCTAAGGTTCACAAAGATTAATCAAGCATTAACTACACAACGAATGACCTATTAGATCATTAACAATTAAGATAAGAGACAACCAATCAATATTCAATAATTAAGTTTCATATTCCCTAAGCAAACACACAAGTAAATTAGCCGGACATGGAGAACATGCAAGCATACACACAAGTAATTGAAGACATAATTGAATTAATGAAGTAAAACACTTATCTTGATGTAAGATAGGGTTTGGAACCTAAAATATTGTACAAGACAGCCTTGGTTCGGTTTAGGTTTTTACTCCAAAAGACTACACACTAAACCGAAAAATTCGGATTCTATATATAAGATTACAATCGCGACGGCCACCTTTGATTTGTGACGCCGTCGTCGCCGTCATTAGGGTTTCGTCTTGGCCACGTTAGTCTTGCGACGGCATCACCTTATGCTTGCGACGCCGTCCCTTCGATCTCGACGCCGTCGGATCAAATCTAGGCCGTCTAAGTTGCGACGACCTACTCTTTTAAAGTCCGACACCGTCACTTGAAAATAAGCAATTTGGCTCATCGAGTCATTAAAGTGATGCGACGGCGTCAGAAATAACACCTGACGCCGTCCCTTGTATTCCGGCACTTGAGTGTCTCGATTCTTGACTTTGGCCATTTTCTTCAGATATCCGCGCCTTTTCGTCCAAATAAGTGCCATTCCAAAGAATTTGCCTTGAGAGACCTAAAAGTGAAAAGGAACGATATTAAGTAATAACGGATACAAAGTGATCAAATAAGGGCTTAAACGACCCCTCAAAAGGTACATTTTAAAACCTTATCATAGTAGTTCAAGTCCAGCAGTTACATCCAATTAGTCAGTATGCTAACCCTAAAACCCGCATGTTTCGCTTTTACTGCCTGAAAAGGTAAAAGTCTCGGGTGAGACTCGAACTTGAAACTTCCCCAAGCCAAACATCTCCTCTCCAAAGCACTTTAAGGAGACCTTGGTGGCTAACTGAGTTAGTCCAATTGGTTAGATGACAACCACTTGATACACTCTTTTTGTGATACACAAGATTACCAAGCACCTGATACATAATTAAAGCATTGATAGTTTGATACACGAAACGCTTTTGATGATATCGATATATGATTCTTTTATACGACATAGAACAACCATTTACAACATTTACAATTGATACACTACATTTAGACGTGATACACTCCACTAATAAGTTGACTAAAATTGATACGAAGTTATACACTTCAAATAATTAATTATCATGCATTCCTAAAAACTAATCTTTGATTGATACACTTATCTGGTTCAAGAGAAATTAATACACTGCACTTCAATTGGTTCAAGAAATATGAATACACTCAGAAAGGCTCATTGATACACATACTACACTATCGATACACAAAACCCATTGGCTAATTAGATATCATAATTCTTTTGATAATGAGTTGTTGGGGTCTCTCGATAGAAAGAAATCGTGTTTCACATAGCATGCCAAGGAGTAATTCTTTAAGTGTATGGCAAAAGTTATTCTGTTATCACAAGAATATAGTAATATAATGACACAAGATATTTCAACAAATAGCATACGAACCATGTTGTACATGATCATTGACAACCTCTCACTCTAGAAGTCATTAAATTTAATTGTGATGTTGCACGATTGCCTAGAAATGATAAAAACAGGGTTGGTTTTCCTAGGGAGCAATCATGAGGGAACTGAACTCATTTCAGGTGTGAAAAATGAAAAATTTACCACTTATGTTTTACTTGCATAAACTCGGGTAGTGTTGTGGGTCGTTCAGATTGCTCAAGATAAACACTTCTTAACGATTGAATTGGAAATGGACTTTCTAATTTTAAATCGATCACTCTGTACAAATAGGTTTCTCCTTCAAATATTTGGTTATTGACACGATATTGTTCATATAAGTCACCAATTTGACTTATGCAAGTGGATCTTCGTCAAGTGCAGTAAAAACAAAATGTTTCTGCTCATATTATAGCTAATTAGGCTTTAAATATCCATGTAACTTTTATTGTAGATGAACTTGTTTGTAATTTAGCAAGCTCTTCGGTGCTTGCGGATGTTCATGTTAAATATTGCGAATTGTGTATTTCAATAAAAATAACCCAAATGTTGAAAGATAAAAACACCAGGGCGTCGCCGGCAAATGACTAATCGTCGGAAAAGGATGAGACAGGAGGTTGCTAATTTGCTCTCTTGGGAGAGAGAACAGAAGATGAAGAAACATTTTCCTTTTTTAAGAACGAGAGAGAATGAACATTGGTGTTATCAAAGAGATATTAAAATACCTAAAATGCCTTGTTTATTAATTAAAAATATTCTTTTGTATTTGATAAGAATTTAAAATGTACGTTTTTAGGAGGTTATTTAAGCCCTAAACTAATGTATTTATGATAATTTTTTGCCTAAATTCGTTCCTTTTCATTTTTTAGATACTTTTGAAGCAAAAGCTGGAAATCATGCATATTTATATGAAAAAAGATGAAAATGTAAAGAAAACGATCAAGTCATGAAAAAGTCTGGGAAAGAGCACCAGACGGCGTCACAACCTATAAGGTGAGCCGTCACTTGCAAACAGAGATACCAAAACAGCCCAGATTTAACTAGAGACGGCTCATTGAAAAATTGAAGAAGTAACAAGTGACGCCGTCACTTGTTAGAGGAGCTGGAATTTTCAGTCAAAATTGTAACGTGACGGTCCAAAATAATCAAAGAGGGACGGCGTCAGGGAATTCTGTACGGCGTCTGAAGTTACAAAGTGAGCCCGTCACAATGCTGACTTAGAAGAGATGAAACCCGAATGGCGGCGACTTGACGACGTCACAACTATAAAATGACGTTGTCGCAACTGTAAATCTATATATAGTTTTAGAATTTTCTGCATTAAGTGTGCAACATTGTAGAGTAACTTTGGTGTATGATTTTTATCCGGTTTTTACAGTAATTTTAGGGTTTTAACACCCTCTATCAATAAGAGATAAGTCTCTTAATCTCTTTTATCATTATGTTTAATTCATGCTTGATTATGATTACTTGTTTCTTTATCTTTAACATGTCTAGCTAATTTAAAATAGTGTTTTCTTATATGTAATGAAACCTGGTTGTTAACTATTGATTTTCGTCTCTTGTTTAAATGGTTGTTACACGGTAGGTTAGAAAAACTTGCTTCTTCCTTTAGTCTTGCGAGCTTGAACGTCCAAAACAACGTATTTATGTCGTAGAGTGCACTAGTAGACTTTTCATTGTGTCTATTGCGTGAATTGCGATTGTTGATAATAGGAGATTTGGGGAGATAACTTACGTTACTTGGAGATCTCGGTTTCTTAGAGGAGATTAATACATTCATAGAGTTAGGACATTAGGCACCTCCCTACGGTATTGGAATACAACGCGCCAATTAAACAAGGATGTGACAATTCGACTAATCAATAGGAGATAACTAGGGAGTAATGAAATCTAAGTAAACACGCTTTTACCTATCATAAGAATCTCATTTATTTTACTTGCAATTTAGTTTTAATTATTAGTTTAAGTAGTTGATAATAAATACAAAAAGAATCATCCCTCACCTTAGACCTATTCGTCATACATCTCGACCTTCCCAACGCTATTCCTCTAGAGAACGATCAACCCCCGAGTCTTACCTATATTACACTACAACGGTTAGGTACACTGCACAGGAGGATTTTAAAATTTCTTCGGAGGTTCGCAATCTCCCCCATGAGTATTAAAGAACTAATTTACATTGACATTCATATTGCCCTCTTACACTATCTCATTTTAAAAACTATCTTACATGAACCTCATTCTATCTCTAGTAATGTATATAGGTTTAATTAACCTTATGGCAAAGCAAGTCATAAAACGACTAAAACCAACGATTTTTCATGTATGTATCGGATCTTTGTTGGCATAGTACAAATGGTGCAAGATCATCCTAAGAAGAGTATGTATTTTTATTTGGCGTCTACAACAAAGAAGATTACCGGTTTACACTTGACTCGAACATCTTGGTATTGATCTTAACTCAACTCTTTGTCCGCATTGTGGAAAATATTTGAAACGGTGGATCATTGCTTCTTAGGGTGCTCTCGGGTAATAGATTCTTGGGGTAAACTCTTTAAATGGTGGAATATAGGTACATTTAATATTGCGGTCACTTCAAGATATTATTGAACACAAAGGCTTGCCAAATTTTCATAAAAAACAAAGAACGGTTTGGCAAGCGGTTTGTTGGGTGATATTATATATGATTTGGAACGCTAGGAATAAGAGAGCCTTTGAAAATAGAGTTTCAAATATGTCGACAATGTATGATGAGATGCAAGTTCTCTCATTCCATTGGATCTCTAATAGAGCAAAGGAAACTATTTCATCGTGGATAAAGTGGTGTTCGGACCCGAGCAAAGTTTGCAAATTCTAGTTTTCATAAATTGTTTACTCATGGTTGTCATATGGGTGTTTGGTGCAGGTTTCATGGGTGTTTGGCACAATAACATTGTGTCTGCATTTTTTGTTTGTATGTGTTTTCATGTTGACATTGTGCTATTGGGTTGTTCGATCTTTATTACTCGTTGGTCCATTTTGGTTGTCTGTGCTTCCATGTTGACATTGCTCTTGATACTGGTTATATTATCAAGTTTGTATTTAGTTTCTTGTGTACTTTTGCTTCTTTTTTTTTTTCTTTGGTCCAATATGCTTAATCTCCATGTTAATATAGTGATGCCTCGGTTTGTATTTAGTTTTATTGGTTGGAATAAATTGCCTCTAAAAAAGAGAGTACTCAGTAATGCTTTGGACAGCCATTTTCAAGTCTCCTGTTAGGGGTTGTACATGTAACTGGAAGATTTATTACTTGTACGATCTATCTGAAAGTTTTCTTTAGTTATTGCTCATTGGGGTTCTTATTATCCAGCCCAATATAACAAACAGGGCTTTAATGCAAACCCATATTTATCACAACAAATGAAAATTCTAAAGTTCTTCACAAAAAAATTTAAAAAAAAAGTTACAAACAAATGTGAAGTTATATTATATTTTATCTTTCTTATAACTCACTCTCCAGTCTCCATATTTAGTTGATATGTGTTTGTGAGATTTATTTTTTCTTTTTTCTTTTTTCTTTTTTTTTTAATAAAATCTTTGTGATTCTAGTGTTTCTTTAAGTTACCGTACCTAATTGATATCTATATTATTTTGAAAAAGACATATATTGGCAAAAGTATTACACATCATAATATCTCACACATTGGTCTCACTTTCTGACTCATTGCTTACTCACACACCGCTAAACGGAGTGTCTTGTAGAGATACGAGTCTATGAGTGTGTTTATGAAAACAACAAGAAGAATGGAAGAAGAAGTAGCGAGTTAATAAATTATATTTTATATAAAATCGTTACGTTGTTGTAATCATAATATGTAAAACAAGTCATAAATGTTACTTCATGTAATGTCGGAAAATGATCATTTTCGAAATTGATAACGCTAAACGCTTACCACTCTTAAATGCTACTAAATGCTTTGCGCCAAACGCGTCTTATGTAAAACACAAACGATGAAAGAATGACAATCTTAAGCAACGTTAGTATCGTGAACTTGATATTTTCTTTTTCGTGATTCTTTTAGGTTAGACATTTGACATGTGGAAAACCACAATTAAAAAGTTTACAATTTTATATTTTTTTAGTAGAGTGTTCTAACAACAATTGACTTGCTCACATTTCACCAAAATGTAAGCCGTCATTTTCACATCTTTTCAACAAAAAGCAAATGAGATCAAATTCTTCGATTGTTTAATTCAACTTGATGACTTTTAGTCTTTTATAGTGGAAAAATGCTAAAGCTTACATGATTTTTGAGAAAAGAAAATAGCATTTGTTTTAAATATAAAACAAAAATTATTGACGAAATATATTTCTACAATCGGAGACTTGTGGAGTTGACTTCAGTTTTTACAAATTTATTGTTGAGTTATTGTAAAGAGTCCAAACTAACCTGGACTACTTTTTAGTACCCGGTGAAATTTGAGAAAACATTTGTGGTTTATGTCATTTATCTCTATAATAAGGAATAGTTTGCATTGATATGAACATATAATTTTACTAAAGAGAGTTAAAATAAATCCATAGAAAAATAACCATAAACAGAGTAGTTAACGAAAATATATACTCCATCCGTCTCATATTTATTGTCCACATTTTCTTTTGAGTAACAATGGACTCGATCTTTTGAAAATATGCATCAATTGAACGATCGCCAAGTTGTATGACACGAAGTTCACCTATTAAAGCAATTGTGCGTGTCCGTTTGTTATCGAGAAAGATACTTCCAGGAAGACCTCATGCATCCTTAGCAAACTTGGGGTTAGCCATAACAAGCCTACTTTGAAGGATTTCAGATAGGGTTAGAAGAATCCAAGATTTAACAATGGAGTCCGCTTTTAGTCATTCGCGGTTGAAGGAGCCAAACTAGTTGCACTAGAAAACATGCCCGTGATGTGTTTTAACACATCAAAAATTTCACAATGAGTCTTGTAGAAATAACATCACGCAATATAGTTTGCTTTATATATCTACATCAAGTTTAATGAGAATTTGATTAGTGATTGAGTTAACGGCATAGAGTTTATCGGTATGTGATAGGGTAGGAGTAAGGATAGCATTGTTCGTCATTATGAACGAGAGGTAATACGTGAAAGGTTTATGGATAATTATTAATATATGTATGACCGGATTCGAACTCGAGACTTCGGGATTGCACACATTACGTATGAGAGTTGATGTTAATAATTAATATATAAAATGTTATTATTAATTATTAGTCACGAAATAAAACATAACGATAGTTAAATATTTAACGAGGTTTGGCTAACGGTCGTTAAATGTAAACTACAAGGACTAAGAATGAAATTAGTGGACAAGAAGGATCTAGAAACCCTTGGAAGGGTGTGGCCGGTCGGGCTATCAAACCCAAGGAGGTGGGATTCTTGTCACCAAGTTTTGAGAAACTATAAATACAATCCTTTGTATTCATTATTCTCCTAACCTGGATCACCAATATACCTAATTTCTCTCTTCTCTCCTCTTTCTTTTGTGGCGGTCGAACACCCTCACCATAAGGGTTTCGATTTTGCTTAACTAAAGAAACAAGTGTTTGGTTTTATTCGTGATTCAAGGAACTAGCTTTTCACATCAAATCGCTAATAGTACGTGTATACAAGAACGAAGGACAAGCACGCTTGAGCTTGTGAATCTTGGTGGTCGACTTTTGTGTTGGGTCGATTTGTATAAACCCTAAATTAGGGTTTTAGGGTTTTGGGTTTTGGTTCTTGTTAAATCATCGTTTGATTCTTGAATTGCTAAAAGGTACGCGTTTTCTTATTCGGTTAATTACTTACATATATTATTCCTATTTACTTCCGCTGCATGCTTTGATGATGTTTACTTGTTTATGTAATTGTTATGATTAGTAAAACCCAACAGTGGCATCAAGAGCCATTAATATGATGTAATTAATCATCAAACACATAAAATTGAATCTTTATGATTATTATATGCTTTTATGGTTTCTAGGGTTTTGAAAATGGAACCCTAATTTTTTATTAATTGGGTCGACACCCTTTAATTGTTTAATTAGGTTTTATTTTTGTAAAACTTGTAGAAACCCTAGGATTGCATGTATATTTTATGTGGTTTTCATGAATAATTGTTATGTGCCATGATTATATGCGTATCTTGGGATTATAATTGTTATGAGGAATCCATGGTGGAACATGCATGTTTTGCCATGGAGTATTGTTTTTTGATTAATTGTTAAGTGATATATACACATGTTTATTTATTTGATAATATTGAATTAGGGAAGACCTCAATTATACTAATAAAAATTCGTTATGTGCTATTTGGTATACTATTGACTTTGGCTTACGCAATCGACTTGTCGATGTATGTGGCTCATCTTCTCGCGAGATGAAAGTCCTAGTTAATGTATGCATTTATTTACGACTAGAATTGTTATTAGAGTTTATTGAAATAATTATGCATGTGGCTAATTGTTTTTACATTTGTTAAAATTGTTTAGTTATATGTTTATATTATTTGAGTGTGTTTAATTTTTTATTAAAATGCTTTTTTGTTTATATATTGTTTGACATGTTAGTAAGCAAAAGGGTTTTTATGAATAGAAAATTAAATAGACTAAATAATGGAAAACCGATTTGTTATCTAAGTATTATTCTTGAACTTTAATCGATTGATGCGACCGTATTAAATGGTTAGAACGGCTCACCCACTAGAACAAACTATAAAGGGTTGTTTAAGAAGTGCATGAACAAGACCGAATGGATGTCTAAGGTTATGCTTTTGCGCTTACCGGTCCTCTCCCCTCGTGAGTTCGATTGGAGCTACCTAGTATAACCTTTCTATGTACGAAGCATCTTAGTGCAAAGTTGTAAGTTTCTCAACGATCGATTAAAACTTTGTAGAATTTAATCTTAGCAATTAAAATCTTATGTAAGGTTTTCGTAAATATTATGCTATAAAGTTGTATGCATGCTTCTTTATACATAAGTTTTGATTACACGTCAAAAAATTGTACCCTTTAAATTTAAGTTTATGCCATCTAATGATATGAAACACTTGAAGTTGTAATTTAGTTATGTGAGACCTTGATCTAGATTACAATAACAAGGTGAATTATTTTGTTGTGTGAGACCTCGCCTTTATGATTTGCGTTTCTAAGTTAGACAACTTAATTAAGTTAGTTAGTGAGACCTATGACTTAAGGCATAAGATGGGATAAAACATGCTTACATTTTGCATTAATTGTTTTGGCAAAATTGTAAATCCCATATTTTCTAGGAATTGCAAACTTGTTTGTCAATTATTGTTCTTCGACAATTACCTATTCTATACTTTCATCACTAGCAGATCAACTGATGTGGTGAAACTATGATAATGAGGGTCCTAGATTCAAGGAAAATTCTATGGTTAATATGAATATTGACCAAGGGTATTTTATTTTCTTGAAAGATTTAATTATCGAAAATACTAAAATTGAATTTTGTTAATTCTTTTGATTGTATTAATGCAACATTAAACCGTAAACGTAGTTTGGGCTTTGGTAAATTGATCTAGTTACGCTTTCAAACGAATGTTTGATCAAGAAAAATTTACTAAAAGACAAACATAAACTCTTTTCCATGGAAGAAGAGTGTGACTCAATCCTATTCCTTTTCATGATTGAGAAAGGTATGTTAGGAACATTAGAATTGTCTAAATTCTAATATAACTCATAGCAACTTTAATAGTTAAGAAAATTGCACACAATGTTTTCCTTAAGAGATTTCATTACCCTCTGTTGGTGATTGAATTCTTATATGACATTTTGGTCAACTAGAAAACATGTTTGACATTTTATGAGTTATTAAATTAGAAGCTAGACTAATTACCACAAAATTGGTAAAAGACAAACTAGTATAGTTTATCTAGTTGTTTTGCTTTGACCAATTAAAGGTGCTACACACCATTGTGGGGATAGTAGACCTATTAAGGAAGAAATTGCATGCTCAATTTTTCAAGTTAATAGTATGATGGATGATTCATCATCTACATAGTAGAATACACTCTTTAGTACCTAAGTAATTGTTACGAATGGTCTTACAAAGGGGTAGTAACGTAATAGCACGCTATTTTCACCGGTTAATGAAACACCAACAATGTTGTCAAATCCAATGGGGTATGGTGTATTCTTGAATAAGGCATTATTGTAACGTTGTCTAATTCGATTGGGAGTTACAAGATTAATTATCTTGGTAGTAACTCGATTATTTCTAAATTTTCTTGAAATAATACATTACGCTCAAAAATGTAGACATTCATATTCTCAGGATAGTCATGAACGTTTCCTTGATAATTAAGTGCTCCTACATCTACTTGTAATGCTTATATATCTATGACACTATCATATTACTCACATAAACAAACGAATGTCATGGTGTTTATCGCTATATGGTGTTGTTCTATGCACAAGTGGGAGAAGTATTAATGTGCAAAAAGAACAAACACATACAAATATGATTAATGGATTCTCTTGATCGTAAGATAAGAGATTAACGTTCTAATAAGATTGACTTGTTTAGAACATGTGTCAAGATTATAACATAGACTACTTTTATGTCTTATATCATTCAAATTATAGAAACACTTGAAGTTACATTTTAGGTTAAGTGAGATCTTGGCTAGATTGTAATCTCAAGGTAAATCTCCACTTGTCGTGGGATCGGGCGTGGATGCTTTACGTTTCTTAAGATTGGACACTTCTTGGAATGACATAAATAAATAAAGTAATACTATCTTAAATATTTATGTAATTTTAGAATGACATAAATAAGATAGAGTAGTATATTAACTTGAAAATTAATTAATTGAAACCATGGTGTGGTGTTCATAATAACTTTAAATTATACATGGTTATGTGTTTCTGTATAAACTCACAAACATGTGGTCTTTTAAAGACTTATAATATGAAGTAAAATATTATAATCATTATGTCTTTTGACTTAGTCAAAGAATACTTATGTTATAAAACATGCAATTGGCTTGGATATTCTATTATACCATTAAGTTGACTTAGTTGGTAAATAGGTAGGCCAAAAGGAATATGTTTATCTTAAATATTGTTAGATTGTCTTACAATATTAATTCTAATGAAATCTTGTATGTATATGGAATGTTCGAGTTAGAAGAATCAAACTTTTGTCATATTGTTTAATTCAAGATAACTATATCCTCTTTTCTTCCAAAAGTTATCAAGGTTAGAAAATTGAGTATTGATTGGATATACTTAATAAAACTCAAACCTAGAAGATTAATAAGACACCATTTTAGCATGGAATGTGATGAATCACATTGATTCTTATATTGAAGTTCTGATTTTTTAAAACTACTTATGGAGTAGGTTATTATTGAACAAGATTTACGAACTGTTAATGTGATTTGTAATATTCCAAAAGAAAACAATTTGGTGTTGTTCTACTTGCTGAAGTATTTGTAGATAGTCTTTAAATTACAAAAGCAAGTGGGAGTTTTGTTTAGATCTTGAAGAGATTAAATTACAATTACAAAACACATAATCTTCTAAAATACACTAGTGAATATCATGATGAGGTCAAATACGATATACCTCAAAATGATGGAATTCTTATTCATAGATCCGTAAGGATTCTCAGATAATTGATTGATGTGCTGAGATATATGAGTTGCAGGATTATGGTAAACCTGTTAATCATGATGATGCATTTACCTAATATTGAATTGTGGTAAATTATTCATACTATAAATGTTAAGATGCTGTCCAAAGAGATAATCAACTTTGTAAACTTGGTTTATCTTAGTAAAGATGAGTTTCTTCAAAGGAAGGAAAACCCTAGCGGTTTAAATTCTTTGTGTAGAAATCATATGGACAAAATTGTACATGTGTTTAATGCATGGCTTGTGACAAGATTATTAATCACACTTAAGCGATTAACTGTGATTGAATATTCTTTCCTAGACACATTAAATATATAAAGATGATGATTGTCATACTTATTTTCATTGATATGAAAAATGACAATGGAATATTAAAACTCTTTCTTGTGTGATTGCTTTTGCGAGGACGATAAGTAATCGAAAGGAGTTTTATGAATTCACATAATCTTTGGAAATGTACAAAATGCAAGAATCCATGAATGGATATATGCATGCATCTAGGAGATGATTCTTATGTTTAACTATTAAATCAAAGTTTGGTTTAAAAATTAAAATAAGATAATTTCTAAGTATTCCTGAAAGCTAGTGGGAGTATTGTGTTTATTTTCTTTAAATCTTATATGTTGTGGATAGTAACATTCCATCTAAGCTAAATGTTAAGTTTGGAATGGAACTTCACATGAAAGATTTAGAAAATAAGACATACAACCTTGGAAAATATGTTTATTATTAATAAACATGTGCGGATAAATAAATGAGTCTAAAAGAACATGATATATCATTTGGAAAATGGATATGTAGAACATGAATTAAATCTTCGTTTGATATAAGGATTTTCATGTACATCATGTTACTGTTGTATCATGCTTGAATGCAAGATGATTTGACAACATTGATATCTAATGAAGTTATTAGATAACTAGTGTAATGAATATTCTAATAGAATATGTTTGAATTTAGAATTACATTCCTCAGCCTGGATTTGCTCTCAAAATTCTATGGATGAGCAATACAGCAATTGTTGTGAAATTGTCATAGCTAACAAACTTGAAAGTTTGAAGGCATAAAACATTACACTGTAGATATTGAAGTTTACGAAATTTTTAAAGAGCATATTGTTGTTTGTATACAATGATGCTGGTTTAATTGAGATGACACTCAATACTAGTCATGGTAGGATTTCATCCTTGTAAATGACCATGTGAACTAGTTGTGCTCAACTAAGAGCATAGTTGCATTATACATTAAAGATTTAGAATACTTTAAACTTTAAAATGTTTGAAAGTATGATTGTCATAAATTGGTGGTTGAGGATGTCACACACTTTATGAAATATTATGTGGCAATATCAAGATATTTTGAATGCACACATACAATAACTTCACTAGTTGAATTCTTAAGATAAGTATTCTCAAAATTCCGATAGATCAAAGTTAGTTGAAATTATGCCTTGTCAACAAGTATGATTGTCATTACTTGAGACATAATTCATTAACCAGTATTATCATGCATTGATCTATTTAGTATTTGGATAAGGGATGTTTTGAACAAATATTATTTAAATGAAATAAAATATTGGTTATGTTTATTTTCATTTTCTTAATATTATATCCTATATTTGCATGTTTAATCCGTGAATAACTTATGTTATTCTAAAAGTCCGTTGTCGATCAATGATGTGGGAATGTCATTGAATTAAGACAAATCGAGTTTTGTAGAATATACTTTAAGTATATTGATGCGTAGGACATGCCAATTACATGATATTCAATGAATTGAATATAGGCGATGATCCCAACTTTACATGATGATACTTTATGGATCTTTGTTATTAAGTATATCATGAAGTGTTTATCCTCGGACTTGAGATACCGGATAAGCTGTTATGAATGTAGTGCATTTGTGTAAGATAGTCTAACGCTATCCGTAATCGAGTAGTTATAAGGGCTATTTTCGGAAGTGTTACAAAGTTCATGAGTTATGTTTGTAGTCAAGAGAATTTGTTCCTTTGAATTTGTTTCAAAGCATAATACTATATTTGGGCCCTCGTAGGGTTGACAAGATGTTTGTAAGCGCTCACCCAATATCTATCCGGAATACGTTCGGATGATTTGGTAATCTTGTTCAATCGAATACAACGAAATGAATATTAACTTATGAAATGACTTGATCCATATTCATAGTTAATGTAGTATTAGTAACAAAAGGATAAGTAAAATGATGAATCATTAAATGGTTTTTCCAGGAGACCATACTCGATTTGATCCGGGGCGTTGGCGTGTGAAAGCTAGACTAACCAATGTCATTACTATATTAAGTAATATCCAGTGGGAGTGAAAGGTTTATGGATAATTATTAATATATGTATGACCGGATTCGAACTTCGAGACTTCTGGATTGCACACATTACGTATGAGAGTTGATGTTAATAATTAATAAATAAAATGTTATTATTAATTATTAGTCACGAAATAAAACATAACGATAGTTAAATATTTAACGAGGTTTGGCTAACGGTCGTTAAATGTAAACTACAAGGACTAAGAATGAAATTAGTGGACAAGAAGGATCTAGAAACCCTTGGAAGGGTGTGGCGGTCGTGGGCTATCAAACCCAGGAGGTGGGATTTCTTGGTCACCAAGTTTTGAGAAACTATAAATACAATCCTTGTATTCATTATTCTCCTAACCTCTGGATCACCAATATACCTAATTTCTCTCTTCTCTCCTCTTTTTTGTGGCGGTCGAACACCCCTCACCATAAGGGTTTCGATTTTGCTTAACTAAAGAAACAAGTGTTTGGTTTTATTCGTGATTCAAGGAATCAGCTTTTCACATCAAATCGCTAATAATGCGTGTGTACAAGAACGGCTGACAAGACGCTTGAGCTTGTGAATCTTGGTGGTCGACTTTTGTGTTGGGTCGATTTGTATAAACCCTAAATTAGGGTTTTGGGTTTTTGTTCTTGTTAAATCACCGTTTGATTCTCGAATTCTTTAAAAGGTATCGTTTTATTCGGTTAATTACTTACATATATTATTCCTATTTACTTCCGCTGCATGCTTTGATGATGTTTACTTGTTTATGTAATTGTTATGATTAGTAAAACCCAACAATACGAGTCGAATTAACAATTGACTAAAGGCTAACAAAGAAGAACAGTCGTCTAAAATGAAAGTCGACTAAAAGGTAACCAGTAACCTTAAAAAGACTTGTGTTGCGATAGTTGTCAGCAACAGGTGAACTCTATTATCAGCACGTAATAGGTGACAAATGAAAAGGAATAATGTCGACTAACATAATTGTCAGCAATAGGGCTTAGAATAATTGTCAGAAATAGTAACCTTAAAAAGTAATAATGTCGACTAAACAAAAACTTGTTGCACTCGACTATTGTTAAAGTCGATGAAAAGATCAGAAAAATTGACTTTAGGTTTTAGGATTTTAAGCTCGATATCATGTTAATACTAAGATATTTATATCAAAGACTAAGCAATCCAAATGCAAATACAAGTCTAATCGTAATATAAGTCCACTAACATAATGTTCTGTCCATCTCATATTGTTTTCTTCGTTTGTTTGAAAATCTTGTAACGAGCGTAAGCTACACCTTAGGTTGTTGTCATCTTTGTTAACTAGTGTTAGAATATGTGCGAGCATGAGGTTTTGACAGATAGTATAACGAGTGATAATATTTGAATAACTTTGTTTTGAAATTAAATATTGTGACAATTCATAAATTTATGGTTTTGAAATTATTCTTGAAAAAATATGCGTCGTTATAATAATTACAACCTTATCTATTTATTTTCATCTCATAGTAGCACTTAAGGTCGTGCTTTCATTTTGATGTTTATATTATTGTTAATAATAATTTAAGTCATATTTACTTTTTAAGCTCGTGTGCGGGTTAAACTTGTAAGGAGGAATAATGTATGTCGTTATTGAATGCAAATAGTTAATAAATTATTATCCGGTTATTCTTAGTTGATTTCAAAAAGATGAATAACATGAGTCGTTTGTATGTCCATAACCCCGTGTATTCATTTACATGTCACAGTAACTCGTGTTCATAACTCGTGGTTTTATATTTATAATTCTATGCAAATACATTAATTTACTATACTGATAATAATATTTATAAATAATAACATCATATAATGTAGTATTTATTTATAAATACAAAATTTTGGGATATAAAGTTTAGGGGATATTTATTAAATTTATAAAGTTAAAAAATATGAAAAATGATAAGTATTTTAAGTTCATATAATTTTTTAAAATTTCACCACTAAAGTTTTATTAGTCATCTTCACTTTTTTTTTTTTTTTTTTTAACAAAACCGACAGATTTGTTTTATAGATATTTATTTTGTTAGATAAAATTTAAAGTTTGATCAAATTGAAGCCAATTTTGTAATGCTCAATTTTGTCGAATAAACAGAATGATGCACTCTTATTAGTACAGTTGAGTTTTTTAACTTTCTTTTGCCACTTTTTGTAAATCTCTCGTTATATAAAAGATTATAGACTTATATATAGACATGTAGTAATTGGCTAATTGCTCTTAACGTTTATTTTAACTATACTTTCTCCTTAAAAGACAAAAGAGAATCTGAAATGCAGTATTATAGATAAACATTGACTTAATCAAATCCGAATAATTGTTACTTGATTAAATATACATCAAGTTGTGTAGAAAATTAAAAAAAAAAATGAATTAAAGATGCTACTTTTTCTTCTAAAGTTTTGATGACATTTGGTGCTTTCACTAATTGGGGTATTTGTTTTCTATACGTCTCATTAACGGTGTTTTATGTCAACTTTTGTGATGTTTGTGCCTCCACTAGTCTATTTCTTGAAGTGACATCCTTCATGCTTTTTCTTCCTACTTTTTAGTAAGTACTAGAAGTACATTGAATTCATAAAAGAAATAAATAGGTGTCGTATTGTCGTTGATTTTTGTAAATACTTTGTCTATACTAAAGTCATTGGGCAAATGCCGCTAATACGAGTAACAACATGTGTGTTATACCATCAGACCCCTAGTATTTTTATGCGTTTGATTTGGCTGTCATCACTATGTCTCTTTGATGGCGGATTATATGATATGCTGAATGAGTGAATGATATGATGCTGACGGCTGATGTGTAGACGGTGATTCGATAACCATTACATTTGATCTATCTGAGACAAAACTTTCTTGTTGCAACGCATGCTAATACGAATAACAACATGTGTGTTATCAAACATAACATAAAACGTTTGTTCATCTATCTATAAACTTTAAAACCTTTATTAACATATATGACTATATGGGTACATTCAATATAAGTTAAAAGCTTCTAAGTTTTCTTAGCAATGAAGTTCAATATCCGTAGTTTGAAAGTTGAGACTTAGTTAAGACCATCAATAAAATAGTGGGTTCGTCCACTTTTGCTACAGTTGATCTGACTGTTGATTCTATAAATTATTCAGTGCATGTACTGTACCACTTTTTCATTAAAGATTAAAAGGTTTTCGTTAAAGAGTAATATGCAAGCTTGTCGTACCCTTAGAACTCAGGAGTCCTATGTTTGCAAACTGTGTTCCAAGCACGACAATAGACTAGGACACAGTTCGAAGTGTGAGGATGGTGCGCAAGGCCGAGTTGGTGTTTGAGGTCATGCACAAGGCTTGCTCGCGATAGGCCATAAGGCTGGACCAGATACATAAAACGAAAACCACATGATTGTGTTTGGGGGAGTGTTTCCTGAGAGTTTTTGAAATAAGCTAAAGGTTATAACATATGCCTTGTTTGGCAACAAAAAAATTAGAAGCTTTTAAAATACACAAGCTCTTTAAAAAGCTTTTTGAAGTAGTTTTTTAAAGAAACTTGAGCTTCTAAAATGGCTAATTATAACAATAACGTTTTTTTTTTTTTTTAGATTCATAATCTAAAGATTCATCTATTTTATCAAACATATTTAAAAATAAAACTCAAGCTTCGATTATAATATGCTTCAGCTCGTAGCTCCAACTAACAACTAGTTGCGCCTGACATACTCAAAATCTTCTATACAAATAATAAACGGTTTTAAACAAGAAATCAAATATACGCCTTAAAAAAATACCTTTGAACATTTGAGAAAAAAAAAAAAAAAAAAAAATGATTGTAAAAATTGACACTAAATTCTGTAAAAGCACTATTGGTGTAATATCTTGTTCATACCAAAAATAGACATAGTTTATCAGTTTACCTAATTATGTATGTTCATCTCCATTAAATTCTGTCTTAATCACTAATGCTGTTTCTTGTGTTATTTTACCTAATTATTTGTCCTTATACTACAAGAATCACCCAAAACGCATACCAAACATAGACATAGTTTATCGTCAAGATTGATTGGATATGCATTTTCAACCTTAATCATTTACAGCTTATGATATAATCATTTTTAATGAAACAACATTAAAATGCTTTCTTTTTTCTTTGTTTTAACTTATGAAACATGGAATAAATCATTGTTGTCAAACAAGGCGTCTGGTAGATTAATCATCGTTTGTCAAGCATTCTGAGTCATCAACCTTTTCGATTTTAGTAAATCGGTCAACAAATCGATCAACGAATGATCGGCCGGTTGTCAAACTCACGGAAACCTTTAAATCTTCTTGAAATAACCAAACTCGTTGTAAAATTGTTTTAATAATTTTTAGTCATTGGTTATATCTATTAGAAAATAATTTTTTAAGAAAATTTTTGTCGAAAATATACTTAAAACTTGCCAAAATACCTAAAACTTGAGGAAAATACTGAAAAGTGGTTGGAAATGCCAATCCGATTAATCCCACATAGATCGATTACAATCTACAGAAGGGTCGACCGCCCGACTACCTACGGGTGTAAACGTGACGAGACATTTCATGAAATATTCGAGATCGACCAGAACTACTAGAAATCGACTCGATATAAGCGAGTCGAGCTCGAGCTCGAGCTACTGAGTACACTTCGAGCCGAGTTCAAGCTCGAATATGCTCATTTCGTGAGGCTCATGAGCCTTATCGAACTTGATGATATTACACTTTACCCTTTATATACATATAGTTACGTAAAATCGAGTCGAGTCGAGCTTAATATGCCCATTTTTCATCGAGTTCGAGCTTTAAAAGTGGCTATAATCGAGCTCGAGTCGAGTTTCGAGCTCGAGTTTGAGATGACGAGCCGAGCTCGAGCTTGAAATACAAAGCTCGAACGAGCTCGAGTCGAGTTTCGAACTCGAGTTTTACTAATCGAGTCGAGTTCGAGCTTGGCAATACTCGACTCGACTCGGATCGTTTACACCTCTGAGTACCGATTCGCGATTTTTGTAACCATGAAATAAATACATAATTTAGAAACTAAAAAAATGAAATCAAACAAATGAAAATTGCGAAGGAATAATGCATTACATAGTTGTAATTATAATTACATGCACGATATTTGAAACCCAAATGAACGAGGGTGTTTTCAAAGTTAATTGACGAGGGTGAATAATATATACGTTGTCTGACAGGAGTGTCTAGTTATCGTTTGCAAAGCAGACAACCTTCAAAATATGCATACAAAAGAAACAATTAGACCAAGTAATGGTTGAACACCCCACGCATGGTTGGATGGGTTGGCACCACCACCACCACACGTCACCATTACATGGGTACTTTTAACGCGTGAAACTAAGGATATGAGAAAGGTTTGATCATCTATTTGCCTTAACAATATTTAAGTTATTTTATCTGTACAAGTGTATTATAAACTATGTTCAGGTTTGATTTTCGTATATTTGCGTGGTTTATTTGATGATCACCACAACATTTGTTGAATAAAGAGTTTACCGACAATGATTTTTATCACCATTACACTAGTCTTAAATGAACTATAAGTTAACATAAAAGTTTTATGGTTTTTGTTGTAAATCTTAACCATCATAGTGACATAATCATCAATAATTCTATATATAAAATAAAATAAAAAAAGAAAATGAAAAAGGAGAGTCACGCTAGTTGCACGTGTCGCGAAATGATGCTCCGTAAGCAAGTATTTATATCCACGTGTCAGTTATATATTGGCTTGATGCTATAGGATATTGGTGAGCTGCACTATATTGACCGCCCAAGTTGCATGACGTTGACTAATGACTACTTTCTTGCTATATATTTTTCGCCACTATTAAAATAGGGTTAATGGTCCAAAAAATATACAAATACATCACTTTTTACTATATGACAATAAACTTTAATTTTTTATTAAAACAAAAACTTTCTTAATGACTCTTATTATAGAAAAAACTTTCTTGTGACTCTTATCAGAACCAAACCGACCGTGGCAACATTAAGAAAGTTTTTGGTTCTAATAAGAATTAAGAAAGTTTTTTTTTAATAGTAAAAGGCAGTTGTATATTTTTGAACCATTAACCCATTAATTAACCCTTAACCCAAAAAACATTTATACTGTTTCATAATTCATATAGCATTAAAAACACAGATTATCATATTCATATAGCATTAAAAACTCAAATTTATAAAAGACTAAAAATTAGATGTAAAAAGCAAATTAAAAATCGAATTATAAAACTATAAAATAGAATCGATTTATAAAAATTCGGAATTATTAGAAACAAATCTAAAAATCGAATCTATAAAAGTTAAAATCAAATATCGATCTAATAAATAACACTAAAATCGGATTTTTCATATATTAAAAAAGAAAGAAAATCTTACGATTAAATATTTAAAAAAACTCATATTTATATGGAAAAAGACCCAAACCTCATATTATATAACTCAAAGCCAAGAAGAATAATAGCGGTAAAAGAATGGCGGCAAGATCAATGAATGATGACAACAGTGGATTCGGCAAGATCCGAAAAAATATTATATAAATTCAGATATGACCAAAAAGATAAATAGTTAAAAAATAAAGCGGAAACATGTTGTGATGCGGGCTTTTCGGTGGTGGTGGTCTTATTCGAGGGTTTCGAGGAAGTTGTAGATGGTGGAGGTATTTTCGGTGATAGTTTGGTTCGAGAGTGAGGATCTATGGAAGTGAGGTCGGCGGTGGAGGTCCGACGGTTGAGATTCCGTGATTGTCTGATTCCGTGGTGAAAGGGTCCCGCGTTTGAGGTGTTGGCGATAAGGGTGTTGGTGGTGGGAGATTTGGAAAATTAAAGTTTATTGTCGCGATAGTAAAATGTAGCAGTTTGTATATTTTTGAACCATTAAAACTTTTTAATGTTGCCACGTGTCGGTTTTAGTTCTGATAAGAGTCATTAAGAAAGTTTTTGGTTCTGATAAGAGTCATTAAGAAAGTTTTTTGTTTTAATAGGAAAATTAAAAGTTTATTGTCACGATAGTAAAGCCAAGAGTTTGTATATTTTTTGGACCATTAACCCATTAAAATAATACTAGTATCATTTTTTATTGGTTTTATTTATTTATTTATTTTTATTGAAAAGAAAAATATTAACTTCCATCATTTTAACAACATATAATATTTGTAGAAAAGAGCTTTTTCTTTGTGTGATAATTGATTATTATTGCTAATGACTCATTAGAGTAATAGGTGCATTGAGTCATAGGCGTAAGTTTTAAATGTTGGTACGTCAATTTTTATTCTATAACATTTTATAACACAACTTCAAAAAATTATCCTTTCTAATAATTTACATATGATAAAAAAAAAATACTCACTCATAAAAAATAAAATAAAATCCATAACCTACCTTATCCCAATAGCGAAGCCCCTATAACCAAAAAAGACGGTGCAACCATGACACTTTATAGGCGTCAAATATGCTCCTATAATATTGTCAGTGGCGGACACAAAATTAGAGGTCATAAAGTGCATTTCATAATATTAAAGAAGATTCGTAACATAATTATTTAAGACAAGATTCATTTTCAAAAATTCAATGCTTTTAAGTTTTAACAAATTTTTACATAACACAAAATAAATTCATGAGGTTCTCATGCACCCCAGAAACCTCTGAGTCTGCCCCTAAACATTGTTATAACTTAGTGCACCGTGGCTCTTAAGAGGTCAGAACGAATTGAACGTTCGGTGAACATTTCAGCGAGCAGTTCGATAAAAGTTCGTTTATGTTCGTTTATTTATTAAATGAACGAGCATGAACAATATTTTACGATCGTTTAGTTAAATGAGCGAACGTGAACAAAATTCAGGTCCGTTTATTAATGTTCGTGAACGTCCGATTATGCTTTCGTTAACGTTTGTTTATGTTCATTTATTTATTTATGTTCGTATATCAAATCTTTCAATTGTATAATTTTAAATTAGTTTGTTTAAACAAAACGACACTTATAAAATAATATTAGATGCATAATTTAATAAAGTTTATGATTGTTTGTCTATGTTCATTTATGTTCGATCTTTTATGTTCATTTAGTGTTCGTTTATCGTCTTAATGAACGGAACATGAACAAGAAATTTCGTCCGTTTAAGCGTTTGTGTTCGTTTATTTGTCCGGTTAAAATTAAATGAACGAACATGAACAAGGCTCCGTTCGTGTTCGTCCGGTTCGTTTACAGCCCTACCTCTTAGGCTATGCACAATCGTGACCCAACACGACCTTAATTTTGCCTATCACATTAGTTTTCTCTCTCCGACGACTTTCAAACGACCTAGTATCCACAACAGCGACCTTTTTATTTATTTTTTAATTTTATTTCAAAAGTAACAAATGTGTTTGTTTTTTGTGAGTAAATAGTCGGTCGAAAATTCGACCAAGTCTTGCAATTTGTCGTTTGGTGATCGAGCTTGACCAAAGCACCACAATGGGTCGACCTTGAATGACCTATCGGTCAACTGTTAGTGGCACTTTATAGGCGTCAAATATGCTCCTATAATATTGTTAGTGGCAGACACAAAATTAGAGGTCATAAAGTGCATTTCATAATATTAAAGAAGATTCGTAACATAATTATTTAAGACAAGATTCATTTTCAAAATTCAATGCTTTTAAGTTTTAACAAATTTTACATAACACAAAATAAATTCACGAGGTTCATGCTTGTAAACCTCCGATGCGCCTAAACATTGTTATAACTTAGTGCACCGTGGCCTCTTGCTTATGCACAATCGTGACCCAAAGACGACTCGATTTTCTTATCACATTGGGTTTCTCTCCGACGACTTTCAAACGACCCAAGATCCACAACAAATGACCTTTTTATTTATTTTTTAATTTTATATCAAAAGTAACAAATGTGTTTGTTTTTTGTGAGTAAACAGTCGGTCGAAAATTCGACCCAAGTCTTGCAATTTGTCGTTTGGCGATCGAGCTTGACCAAAGCACCACAATGGGTCTACCTTGAATGACCTATCGGTCAACTGATTGAAAACCTTATCACTGTGCATATCCTTAGTGTTAACTTGCATTTCCTCTACTACTTTGTCACATTTTCATATTTTTTCAATATTCATTACTTAATGCCATATTTGACAAAAAACAAAACCAAAAGAGGGAAGACATTTATACCCCTATGAAAAACAACATCACGTTTTAAATACCCTAGGATGTCGATAATTACTAGGACCAATCCACACGATCGCTAGAAAGTAATCCTATAAATAAAAAAGAAAAAGAAAACGTGTTACTTCAGAATAATTACTTTTAAGGAATCATATTTTAATGATAGTTATGTTTTGAACCAGTGATTTCCATATTTGAAAAACTTTATTTGTTTCACATGTTTTGTTCTAACAAAAGTATCTATATCATGGTTTTCACATTATGCATTTATGTGTCACAAATGCATTTTTGCTGATTTAGTTTTCATAAATCACGGATTTAACACATTTATCACGGATTTTGATTATAACATTTTGCGGATTTATCACCTTATTCCGGGGTTTACACAAAAAAGTTGGTTAAAACCCGCATTTGGTGGGCAAAAGCGAAAGATGCAAACACGAAAATTTGCATCGATGCATTTTTACAGGACCCGTGAGGATTGCAACACAAGGCAAAATAATCAATTGATTCTAGTTATTTTTTCTTACATTTAGGGGGTGTTTGTTCAAGTTTATATTTCATAAGCTCACTTTTTGTGGCTTATTTTCAAAAGCGATATAAACTTTATTTTACGATATGTTTTATAAAAGTTTCAAAATAAACCACAAAATATAAACTTATGTGACATAAGCCAAAACCAAATAACCCATAAGCTCATTATATAAGCTTAAACAAACACCCCTTAGTTTATCACATAGGTACCATCAGGTCAAGTATAAGGTTTACCAAGTAAAGTTTCAAAATAAACCACAAAATATAAACTTATCGTTTATTTAATATAAGCCAAAACCGAATAACCCGTAAGCTCATTATATAAGCTTAAACAAACATTTCATATCTTTTAATTGTATAATTTTAGTTTACCCTCACATAGGTACCATCAAGTCAAGTCAAGTCATGAAGGTTTACCAAGTCTTACAAGGCATAGATGAATAACCCACAAAGCTAGCAAGGGTCATTCCCAAAAACTAGATATTTTAAACATCAAGTCAACTCTATGCTACATTCTACCTATCAAATAATAGCCACTTGTGCTAGACACAATTGACCCTTCACATATGATACCAACAAAACATCCAAAATATCATTCAATAATACTAATCAAGAAAATGTTATAAACCTTGATGATGACCAAAAATCACAAGTACCATTAACCAAAAGAACATAGTACAATACTAATTTCATTTCATAAAAGGTAACACATATTTCATGCTTCACAAAAGTACATCACCACCATTCATCTACCACACCACCATACTTACATGTTTTTTTTTCTTATGAAAAAGATATCAAAAAACTGTATTAACCAACTCCAACTACTCATTTGGACTTTTTCACCCCTTACCTACCAACATCATAACTTCTTCTTTTTTCACCTTATTACCCTTTAGAGACAAGAAAACTACTAGTAGTACTAATTCACTCTATCCTATAGCCTGCCTCTTTGTACAAACAAGGAAACTAAAGGGTAATAAGAAAGGGGTGCATTTGAATGAAATAAATATTATAGGGACTTGAGAGTATTATTAATAGGTGTTTACTCCCATTGGTGCTCTACAAGGAATCCCTTTTCTCCTCTTGGCAATCCTGATTACGGCCGGCGTCTCTGGTGGTGTTGACGGAGACAAGCCACGAACTCTGTTGTTACAGACCTGCGGGCCGAACCCGTTGCTGGTGCAAGAGTCTTCGGAATCCGACATGGCTGTCATCAAATGCTTATTTCCAAAAGCACCCTTCATCTTTTGCCTAAAGTTCCCTGAGGTCCCTGCAATCTGCAACCATTTAAAACACATCAGTAAACTATAAGCCACACACCAAAGGGATGAGAAAACTCAAAATAACAGACATTGCAGTGGCCTAATAACACTTCTAAAACCCGAATCTAACAATAACCAAATAACCTTCACCGTGAACTGTCTATCTATTTATATTGAAGCTAATAACTCATAAGAACCCCATTGTCAAAAAAAAGTGTACAAACAATCAGTTTATAAAGGTTGAATTAATAAGGGCATTATGGTAATTACCTTGCATCCCAGTGAGCAGAACCGAACAGAATCAACAAGACCACGATCACAAACTACACAGCTTTTTGTGACACCTTTTCCTGGTCGACTTTGAGGTCTTTCATTAAGGAAGACAACCTTTGCACTGTTGATCACGTATGTCTGAACTGAAGTGATGTCCAAATGCTTCTGAATTTCGGATACCCTGATCACATCGTGATATGACGACCTCCTAATCTGTATAAATCAACATCAGACAATTCAATTAATGGATTACTATATAAGTTAATTGCATCAAAATATAGCCTAATATTTAAAGTAAATTACAGAAGTCACGCGTGGTTTAATGAAAGTAAAGAAAATCTTTCAGTCTCGATACTATTAACATAAATGGCCTTTAATTGCGCAGTTGGCATTCATTTTGGTCTCCTACTTTTATAGAAACTAAAAATTGATTACATACTTAGGGACCATAAATTTACGCAAACAATGCAATTAGCAACTAGAGACAATTTACGCAAATAGTATTGACAATGTATATGATTTCAGTCGATTTTACAAAGCTCACCAAATCACAACAACAAATACAATTCGCTCTTATGTAACATACTTATATTTTTGTACAGTTCTATAACAGTTTGCAATAGCATACCAAGGGGTGTTTGGCTGCTTATAAAACAAACATACCCAAACACCCCTAAAAAGCATAAATTCATTGATAATGTGAATTTAAATGAACCGAACAAATGGCGAAAAGTGGAATAAGAACCTGAATAGCATTGTGGTCCTTGTGATGATTAAGACAGAGAGAACAAAGAGGACCATTCACACAATCCAAACAATACATGTTACACTCAGATTTATGCGAATGTGCGTGTAACTTGCATTGACCAAAAAACTTTTCTCCGAGCAATGGCTTCAACCATGGTGGCCATCTGTTATCTTCTGGTCCTCCAGCACCCTACATTGCATAAAACCACAGTTTATCAAAAACCCACTTTTCACAAAATTACCAAAATGCCCTCCTTGTGTTAAAAAGTTTGAACCATATAAGCAAAAATAATCCAAACACCCTTATTCTACATTTGACTCATTCAACTCAAAATTCATCAAACCCCAAACCAAAATACCAAATTACCAAAATGCCCTTCATGTGATAAAAAGTGAGAAATTCATGGTCATTTCAAAATAAAGGTGTTTTACAACTTTGCATATGATACTTCATATACTTTTTCATATGTCACATTTTAATTACTGTGTAATTCAAGGTGTGTTTGGTAATGAGTTTTAAAACATTAACATCTTTATACAAAAATCAATTACAGAACACATTTTTTTAAATTAAAAAGTAACCCAGTTGGTTATACTTATTTTGTAACAATTTCATTAAACTTTTCAAAATAAATCTACCATTTTTATAAAATTTGTAAATAGAAAAAGTCACATTGTAATTAACACACAAAACCCATAAAAAGTTACAAATAAAAACAACATTTATATACAAAAATCAATTACAAAACACATTTATTTCAAAAACAAAAAGTGACCCAGTTGCTTATTCACAAAACCCATAAAAACCATAACAAAAAAAGTGACTAACCATAACACGGCGGTTCATGGGCTTAACAACGTTGGACTCTTGTTGTTCAATAGCCATTGTTGGAGAGAATATGATGGCGGCTGGTTTTCTTTCTTTTTAGTTATCTGAAAAAAACACACACACACACAGAGAAAACACAAAAGTGAATTTGAATTGAAATAGTGTTTGTTTATTTGTGTTTTTATATTGGAAAGTGGATGTTATCCGAGCCTTGAGGTTTGGTTTGGTTTGGTTTGGATCCGAACGTGAATACAACGTCGGGCGCAAGGAACCCACCTTTTTGTTTATTGCTTTTTTGAATATTTGGAAATTTGGTCTTTTTTTAGTAATGGGATTTATTTTTCTTCTTTTTTGGGAATATTTGGTGATGGAATAAATATGATTTTGTCAAGATTTTGTTGGGGATTTAATGTTTGCATTGATAAACTTTGGAGGTATTTTGACTATAGTAAATCAATGTTTAATTTGTTGTATGCATAGTTTTTTCTGTTTTATACTCTCTCCGTTTTAAAATTATAGTTCATATTTTCTTTTTTGAATATCTCAAAATAATTGTTCACTTTGCATTTTAAGTAATAAAAAGAGAATTTAGTATTGAATATTATATTTGACTTGTTGAAAATTATAATAGTCTCACTTTTATTAAACTATGTGATTTTGTCTCTTAACAATAGTTTTGAGAGTGAGGGAATAATATGTGTTAACTTTACTATTGTTGTTTGTCATGATAAAATGCTCATATTCAAGTTTTAACCAATCCTAACATTTCTAAAATGTGCGTCTAGCATCTTATTGGACGAGAATTGCATACTATGTTTTTTTTAACCGTGTTTTATAACTTAATAGGACATTTAGTATGGGACGGAAGAGTATTGATAATTAAGGTGTACGGTATGATAAGTACGAAAATCAGTCTCAAAGTATTACTGAGCTCGTGTCTAGATTCATTGGTGATAAACTCATACAAAGATCTTACTACCATTTTAATTTATCTCCTTTTTCAATTGTACGGCATGATAAGTACGGAAAATGATAATAGCAAGTTGCGAAATTTAAGCCCTAACTTATTATTGATAAATAAGATATTGAATCTTACATGATTTTGGTTTGTGAACGACTTTAAAAATTGTACGGTGCTATGATTACGGAAATTGATTGAAATGCAATGTCTAAACTTATTTATTGTTAATAACTGAGATGAAAATCTTACTTATCGTTAATAAACGGGATAAAAATCTATTTTCGCATTAAATTGTATAAAATTATTTTACATGTACGGCATGACAATTACAGAAACACAATTTAAGATTTTTTTTCTTTTTTTGAAACAGATCTAAGAAATTTCCGGTTATAAATGAGATATTAAGCCGTCTTTTAACACAAAAAATTGATCGGGGTTTAGTTAAGGTGGTTGTATACCGCTTTAAAAATCACATTTTTGTTCCCTTAGTTAGTTTTGGTATTAAGAAATAAAAAACCCGTTTGACATATTACATGTGATAGTATTTTATAAAATTTTACAAATTATAAAAAAGCAGAGTTATACAATTTATAAGTCAATCTCAAGAACCATGCAAATACATAATTAGTTTAGGAGTATGATATTTAGTAAACATTATATTTGTTATTGTAACACCCCAACATGACAAGGGTCAAAATATCACATTATAGTATCATACAAAGCATATGAACGCAAGCGAAAGTCATATAAAATAAAGTACCAAGTCATAAAAACCAAATGACTTCAAAAGGAAAAACATAATCCAACATGTCCAAAAAAAATGAAATATCCAAAGCAAATGTTCTCCAAACTAAGTCCAGAATGATAAGAAACTAGAGTAAGGTTAGTCCACTCAAAAGATACTACTCTCAGCCCATCATAGCCCAACATCCCGCTTATTACCTGCCCCAGAGAAAAGAAATGCGGTTGAGCTTAAAAAGCCCAGTGAACGGATATAACGAAAAAATTAACTGAATCAAATGAATATACCAAACGGAATCAAAGGGACTGTTGAACAAAGTATCATATCATCAAAAAGGAGCAAAGCATAGTGAACCATAAGAAGACCATAATGAAGTCAAAGAAGTCAAAAAGAGAATCATAATCATAATATCAAACAGAAGTGCCCACGAGCTCGGAAAGCATGCCACATAGTTAGTCACATAATCCTGTCATAGCATAAGTGTACAAGGAGGGGAGACCTTTCAGGTACCAGAAGTGAAATGGGATGCACGACACACACAAATCAATCACTAATTCATATCATATCAAAACAAAATATATACCTAGGATGCATCCTTACGCTCCATACAAAACATAATACATATGAAAGTACAAGACTATGCATATATATAACAAAATGGCCATGTGCACAAATAATCATATAACAAAACAGAAGGGAATGTCGTTGATCAATCACACCTCCACAGAAAGTGTTATGCCATTGGTGCCTCAATGACATGGTCATGGTACCAGTTAGCTCGGGCAACAGAACAATCACAGCATAATCAACAAAGCATATCAAACTGAATAGAATCTCATATCAATTGAGATAGCAAACGGATGTCATAGCAAATGGAATCATTTCAAATGAATCATATCAAAAGGGATCATAACTTAGCAAATGAATCAAAGTCAAAGATTGAGAAGTCATGAGAACAAAACCCATACTAAGAAAGGGTAGAATATATGTACCTCAACAAAGCAAATGCAAATAACCAGAAAAGCACACTGAAACAGAAGTTACTCCCTCCTCAAAGAATCTACACGAATTAATGATCATGTATAACTTATAGGCTCATTTTATAAGTTTAGTGCTTTTAGTTATATGGATTACGTAATGAGGGTTTCTTTTTATTATTAGAAACTTTCCATATTTAGTAACTTTGAGTTACAATTTATAATTAATCAACTTAGGGGTTCGCTATCGAAATTAGGTTAAGATATGACCAAATATATCCTAATTATCATTTAAGTACATTTTAAAGTCCAAACACATTAAATGATATGAAATCACAAACTTTTAGCTTCTTAACAAATTTATGATTTTAGTATGTTTCAGCCTTCACTTTACGAATTTTTAAACCACACTTAGACTCTTATTCAGAAGCCACCATATTTTACACATGTACCTACATGTCTTATGAGCTTACATGAATTTTTAAAGATTTTATTATTAAATATTTAAATGCAAACACCATTCCAAAAATCATTTATCAAAACATGTCCAAAAAGTTAACTGCCGGTATACCCCGGAAGTTTATATTTATTTAACTTATTTAGACTATTCAGTAAAATCTACGAAAATTCCAAAAAATCTCACATAACTTAAACACCACATCTGTAAAACTAGAGCTCTTAACTCCTTATAGATTTGAAATCATAAATCATGAAACCATAAATATGTGTGTCGTATGGTATTTAATTTGTTTGATCTATGTTGGTTCGTATGAGGTGTATTCGTGTGTGTGTTTAATGAATTAAATCAGTCTAAAACATATGTAATTGATCATATATTAATCAGGTTAAAAGATAAAAAGGAATTAGGGTTTAGGTGTTGTTGTTTTGAATAGGATAACTTTGTAAGTCGAATATATGTGCGTTATAAAATGAGTTTCATAAATGTTTGATTCTGGATTTTTGCATGTAAACCCAATTTAATATCTTATTTAAGTTTTCCAATTGGTTTTGAGGGAATTGGAGTTGTATTGATTATGTTTTGAATTTTATGGGATCATATGTCAAATATGAGTTTTGAGATATAAAAGTCAATCTTGTCTACTATATTACTTTAGGATGTTTTCAATTGTTGTCGATTTTAATTTCAATTGACCAAAAGGTTTTGTAGAATGAAGATGAAGTTTTATTAGCGGCATTGTGTAATAATTTCACTTTTTAGACTGCATAATTTTTTTAAACAATAACTTTGAGAAAATGAATTATTTGTATGTCATAGAAAAAGACAACAAGTACTATTTCAATAAAGAAGTATACCAATATTAAAGGGTGTTTTTTATAAAATAGAAGTTCATTAAGTATATGAAAATCTATAAACTTAATAGAAAGTCTGAAACATAAGAGACGCGATTTCAGAAAACAAAAAGTTTATTAAGAAATCAAAATTTATGGAGTAAATTATTAATTAATACTTTTTATATCAAGTTATTTAACCATTTTAGGTGTGAATTGTGTTTCTTGTATTTATTTTCTAATGCAACTTACATTTTTATTTTGATATTTATAATCTTATATGTATACGTACGGACTTTTTTAGTCATAATAATAATAATAATAATAATAATAATAATAATAATAATAATAATAATAATAATAATAATAATACCGAAGCTTTGGACACACTTTCACATATTAAGTCTATTGTTATTAGTCACTCAAATAACGCTAAGAGTGATGTATTTATCTTTTATAAAACGAGTTTTTGTATTTAGAAAAAAGTAGGAACACAACTTATATCTAGACTTTCATACAACTTTATGTAAAATTTTATAGTAATAATAATAATAATGAATGAATGAATGTTATTTTCTGAAGAGAAAAGTTCGTAAATTTACGATATCTTTTAAACTTATTAAATTATTAATAATTAGAATAAGGGAAATATTTAAACTTAACTGCATAAAGTTATATCTAAGATTAGTATTAAAGTTTTGGACGTAATTGTAAATTACATTATACAATCATAATATAATGTAGTTTTACACTCATGTTAGAGAAAAAAATAATAATAATAATAACAAAAAAGAAAGATTAAATAAATAAAAAGAACCCCGCAAGGTTTATGCATATATTTTTTCTTTGAGTTGAAATCAATATAGATATCATATTTGCTATAAATCCAATAAATCAATCTTAGCTATCCATTTTTAATCAAAATTAATAAAACTATTATTTTCACCTTTTAAAAAAAATAATATATCTTGCAAACGATAAATCTTCAAACTGAAAATATATTATCATGACGAAATTAAATTATCTTTCTATAAATTTGACTTTTTATATTTTTGACAAAGTTTTTTCAAAATTCACCAAAGAAATTATATGTGATTTGTAAAAATCATATATGATTTGTGAAAATCATACGTGATTCGATTTTCACAAATCATATATGATTTTGCAAATCACATATATTCAAAAATTATATATGATTTGTGAAACACATATGATTTTCACAAATCATATATGATTTTCCGGCGAATTTTGAAAAAAAAATCGTTAAAAATATATAAGAAGCATATCTATAGAAAGATAATTTAATTCTCGTCGATGATGTTTTTTTCGTGTAACGATTAACGGTTTGCGAGATAATTAATTTTTAAAAAGGGTGAAAATTTATTTTATTTTTTGATTAAAAAATGAATGATTATGACGGTTCATTGGATCACAGTAAATTTAATATCTATATTGAACTTTGCTTTTTTCTTTATGTTTTCTATAAAATTAGTTCCGACAAGATTATAAGTTTATTGACCAGTCAAGTTTTCATTAATTTGACTCGAAAGTTATTTATCTCAAATGTTCTTCAAATAATGTTTTGCTTTTTATACATTACTATACGAGTATTCGTGAACATCAACGAATTTTATAACAATGATCGTTTAATAATAAAAGGATTTATGGGTTACAAACGAAAATAATAAAGTTTCAAGATTTGGGATTAAACCTAATGTTTTGAAACCCGGTTCAACCCGAGTGGTTCAATGGTTTAACTGCTCCGGCCAAAAACGAGTCGATGAATTGGGTCAACCCGACGGGTTGATAATTAAACCGGTCAACCCGCTTGTGTTTAAGCGCCCGGTCAACCTGGGCCATGTGTATTAATAGTTTCTTTTTGAAATATTTGTTTTCAACATTTCTTTTTAGTTTCAACATTTACTTTTTGCTTTTTCCTTTATATATAGTATACTCGGTATCTCGTGACTAGGGATGGCAAAGCACCAAACTGATGGGAAAACCGAAACCCGAACCGGTTGGTCTCGGTTTGTGGACGGGTTCGGTAGATGCATTCTTTTTTTGGGTACGGGTTCTAGTAATACCCACCGTTAACCCGTATCCGTATACCAATTTGTACCGCTTTTTGCTAATTTATATAAGGTCCCAATAAGTTTTGAGCTCTTGGCCTTGTACAATTTTTTTTTCTACTCTACCCTTAATAGCATATATCTTGGTAATTACAAACTATTAAATTAACATTTACGCTGACGCTTTAATTCTCACACATGACACATTAACTCTTTAATCTTCAAATATTACGAATATTGAAGTCATTTTCTTTAAATTCTAAAACTTTGAATATATTAGGGTGTTTTGGTTTTTTTAGGTTGAGTTGTACAACGATGATTTTAATTGGGATAACCGATACATGCTGGGAAAACCGATAACCCGGTGGATAATAATAATTGGGTACCCATCGGGTAATGAGGCGGGTTCGGGTTTGGATATTATAAATGGGTACAGCACGGTTCACTAGAACCCCTCGAACCCGACCCATTGCCATCCCTACCTGTGACGATTAACCGGATAAATATATCTCGATGAGGTATGATTTATCATTTTGTATCGGCTTCAACGGGTCCTCTCTGGTTCGCTTTTCGATGGCTTTATTGGTTATCCGAACCGTGACGACTTCGATTTCTGGTTGAACCCGTTAGTCCGATCCGGTCTTCAAAACTATATGTACTCATCAACATTCATAATTGTATGACATTTTGTGTGTTTTATTAATTTGTATAATGTGTATAATAACATGTACTTTTATTTTAGTGTGTTTTAAAATAAAATTAATTAATATGTTTAATTATTTTATATTCGGAGTATGTTGTTCATTGTTTAAATCAGATATTGTGAAAATTTTGTTGTACATTTTAGTAAGTGGTGCGCTATTTTTTTGCATTTAATTTGGTAGATATGCTTTTAGTTGATCAGACAATATAAATAAATCATCGACTTTTAAGAATGAGGTGTTTTAATAAGAGATCAATTACGCTATATATTTTCTCACCTTTGACTAATTTTAACATTTAACAATTCAACAATTTTACTTTGATCATTACTCTTTATATGTAGTATAGATAAAAAAATTATTTAATGTATAAATTACTTTGAATATTATTAAAGGATAAATATGAAATATTATGTGATGTTAAATTTAAATATAACAAAGATGATTCTAGAATTGGTCATTAGCCAATCCTCGTGACAGTCCCTAGCCTATGGACGATTGCCTGGTCATAAACGGTCCTAATCAATGATAATTGCTTTATGGTATTTTAGGAATATTATTATGTAATCAGATATTTTATTTTACAAAATAGGTTAATGTTATTATGGTATAATAAATAGATGTTTTGTATCTAGCCTGTTTATTAAATTACTGTCTTGAGACAAATGAATTAATGGTAGATTATAAAGTTATTTAGATAAGCATTCCATAAATTATTAGTGCCAAAAGTTGAGGTGGCACATTATTCTTTTCTGATTTTTTGAGAATTTTAAAACTTATTCGCTTTCATGGTATTGATGCTTGTAAAGCCTTCTTTTTGGCATGCTATTATTAGTTTATTGGAAACAATCATAGTTTTGATTATTATATAGTTGTATTATGATCTTAGCCTCATTTTTCTTGTTTGTTTCTTGGTTATATTGATTAAAGTTGCCCCAAATTATGGACTTCTTCTTTGGAAAGCAAACTTCATTTTTGTCCAAATGTACCATAAAACTAGCACTTTTTAGACCATATCTTAAGAGAAAAGAGGATCCTCTAGCTGTATGTTGCATTATGTTTGTGACAAGTTAACAAATACGTCGTAATAATATTGAATGTACATGAATTTAATTTTCGTAACTTTAGGCAATCTGTCTTTACGAGATTTAATCAAGAGAATGATTGTGTTTATGGAGTATCGAATCTTAGAAAAAGTGTGTTTTTCATTTTCATTCTCATTTGAATTTCATGAATTTAATTTGAATTTACATAGAGTTGAAAATCAAACGAGCAACAAGCTGCGCCGCTAGCATTTTTTGAATTGCAAAACTAATTCTCTTAGAAACAACATTTGTGGATCTATGTGTCATAACATTACTATGCATAACACGTTAAACTCTGTTGAGAAGCTCCACCGCTCGGTGCAAGAAAACCAAAAGTGTCAAACGCGAAAAGAATAAAACATGTTGATTTTCAATGCACGCTTTCGTGTTTTGCCACTTTGTACAAGCGGCTTTCAAGCGATCGTCCCATCAAAAACCCGGCTACTCAAACCCACGAGAGGAGAAACCTCGGTTAGATCCACAAATCAAAACGTCACGGTGCGAGTGTGGATCTTCCATCCAACGGGTCAATCAAAAAGTTCACAGGTGCTTCTTTCTTGGCAGAGATCCTGACACACCTACATACGTAAAAAAAGACGTCCATAACTATATCGTGTTTGTACTTTAAGCCTGGGAGCTCTTTGCAATGAACCACATGTTCCCCAAATGAATCCAAACATGCCCTGCGAGGCTGCGACAAACTGGGCATATCTCATCAGCCGAAAATAAATGAATCATAAGGCGATACTTAAGAATAGTACGATATTCCACCGGTAGTACAATATTCCACCGGTGACATATGTAGACCTAGCCCGTCTATGGGAATAGCTAGAAGAAAATCCTGGGCATGTGGTGCCCGTAGACACTCAAAAACTGCATTCTGTCTTACAGTCATGTCGAAGTGGACTTTCAAATCCTTGAACAATCACTAAAAAGTGCACTCGCCAATGTTTGTTGGGTTTAAAGGGGCAATGTCTTTATTAGTGAAACCAATTAAATCAAAGCTTGGAATCATATCACAAAGACAATCCATAAACTTTAGTTGAGTAGATTGGCTTGAAAATCCAACTTTTCTTACTTTTTATATTGTAATTTTGATTTGTTCTAGATCATTGCTAGTTTAATAAATTTAAACAAAAAATCAAGATAATTATATATTCGTGAGATAACAATATATATCTATCTACACCATGATTCATTGTCGAACTAGTCTTAATGAATATAGCTTGGCACAAATGAATGAAACGATGGTCCTAAACTAAATAAGAGTTGAAGTATTTGTTGTTTAACATAAAATGATGTACAAATGATTTGTGTGGCAATGGTACCTCATTTTATATGAAAAACTATCCCACTAAATGGTTATAAGTCCAAATATTGTATATGATGTAAGTACAAATTATGAGATAGTTAATTGCGATTATTTATTTGTAAGTATGGGTGATATAAGCAAACTCATGGTTATAAAGTACATGGAATTATATTGCAATTTATTCTAACTTTATAACTTTTGTGCTTGTTTTGTATTGTTTCTTTCACATGGTATGAAGTGAAAATATGAGATATATATCCTTCTTATTTCCGATATATGGTTCATTATCATAGTTTCCATTTGTATCGGAGTTTCTTTGTGTATGTTTTTTCTCGATTCTCTCATATCATTCAATCAAGTTTTTTATAACTTCTTTGATCATCTTGATCATTATAGTCTTGTTTTAGTTAATTAGTTTGAGAAGTGTAGTTGTTACACCCCGAACCCGATAAGGTACTCTTATTAAGCATTTATATTAGTTTGACTATGACGATTGTTGTGTTTAGAAGATTTTTATGTGATTGGTTAGTCATATATTATAAGTGAAAGTCATAATAAAAGTCAATATTTATGTGTGTTTAGAAATAAGTAAGTTAATTTTGCCAAAACATTAAGAATGAGACTTGAGGAACCAAAAGTGCCATAGTACCAAAGTTTTACCAAATATTTATTTAAAATAACAATTTCCTATCATTTTCCACCACATTCCAAACTTTGTTTGTGTGTGTCGAGTGTTTTTATAGAGGACAAGTAGAAGCTAAACTCAAGTGAGAAAATGATTGTGTAATTGTGTTCCATTTCAAGAATTAATACGTAACCATCATCATCCCTAAGTTAAGAACCATTCATTTAAGTTACTTTTATAAGCGGAGTTAGGGTTCATAAATAACAAATTGGTGATTTTGGATAAAACTAGTTTTGAGATTAAATGGTTTTTAGATTAAATTGGTGATTTGTTGATTAGTCGATGATTTGGGGATTTTTGCATGTGGTCATGATAAATGATCATAGGCATATCCAGGGTTAGTTTGTAAATGTGTGGTGATTTATGTGTTGCATTGAAGAAATGTTAATACCGCTTGTGATTCTTGCTTATGAAGCTTCTCAAATCCTAAATGGATTAAAGCTATGAGTCGAAATAAAGGCTTTGCATAGAAATAAAACATGGATTTTAACAGATTATCCGAAGGTAGAAAGGCTATAGGTTGTAAGTGGATTTACAAGAATAAGTATAAATCTTATGATGAATTTGATAGGTACAAGGCCACGCTTGTTGCCAAAGGCTATAGTCGAATAGAATGTGGACTATGAGGAAACATATAGTCATGTGGTTATAATTGTTAATGTTAGATGTTTAATTGGTCTTATTGTGCATATTAATTAGCCTTTGTATCAATTATATGTGAATAATGCTTTCTTGTATGGTGATTTTATGAAGAGTATATATGTCTTTACCATCTAGTTTATGGTAAAATGAAATAAAGGTTTGTAAGTTGGTAAAATCATTGTATGGTTTAAAACATGCACATAGACAGTGGAATAAAAACTTATAATTGCCTTGGTTGGAAATGGTTTTATCCAAATAAAAAATGATTATTCTTTGTATGTAAAGAGTAATAAAAACTCCCTTGGGGAGATCTCCGGCCGCCTCCTCTTCATCACTTTTCCGGCTAAAAACCATCCCTTAAATCACTTCTCTTCCACTAAACAATCTCTGATCTGTTTCAGTGGTATGCAATCGATTCTTTAGGGTTGTTTTCTACCAAAGAGGACGCGTGTCCTTCATGTTTCTATTTGCCGAAACTCTTTATATCTTTTTTTAATTGTTTACTATAATTTGTCTATCTTGGACGATTTAGTGGTAATGTTTTCTTTAGGGTTTCGGTAGATCGTAGTCGGTTTTTGACTCATCACTCTTGTCGGTTTGATTCTCCTGTGGCTATTAAATTGATCTCTTTTCTAGGTTCGATCTAGTGTTATGATATGCGCTACAGTACAAAACCTTTGTGGTTTTATTTTACTGTCGGCTTTGGAATTGGGATCTGTTCTTAATGATTAACGAATCCTAAGTTTTTAAGGTTTGGTTCTTTATAAATATTGTAAGTAACCTGTTTAGGGTTTTCTCGTTATCGTTATAATGCCCTTATTAGGGTTTGTTTGTGGATTGCTTGTTCTTTAGTAGATGTTGTATTATGCACGTGGGTTGAGAGAAGTATGTTATGGTTTAGGGTTCATAGACATGGTGTCGATTAGTGATTTTTAAATGGTTTGGTCTGATCGTTATTGCTAGAAGTTAGGGTTTGGTTAACCCTATTATCGTCCCAAACAGGTCCTGATGTATTGCTGCTGTTGGGTTGTGTTACATTCATTTTCCATACGATTGATCCTTGCTGTAATGATTATGCTTTGTGGGTCATGACTGATGTGGTATTCTGTAAGTTAGGGTTTGTTTAAACCCCAGTTCTCATTGATGGGATGATGATACGCTACATCTGGGACAAGTTTGACGACATAATCTTGTTATTGTCTGCATACATGTGTGCCGATATGACATGGTTTTGGGTACGCTAGTGTATATTTGGGCCTCTTCGCATTGTATGTGGTTGGTTTGATTGTTCGGGACATGTGGCATGTGGATTCTACTTTTGGTTCATGTTGTATTTGTCCCGATTTCTTGTGAGACTTTGGTCCTTGTGATTCTCCATGATGTTGATATTATTGCTAAATTCCTATTGTCGATTTGGAGACTGGTTCAAGGTTTCTTCCTCTATCTGGAAGTTAGGGTTGTTGTAACCCTATTTACTTGTTTCAGATCCGCGTTGCTTTGATTTGCACTCATATACAGGTTATTATTGTTTCTTATTATGCGTTATAATAATAGGAGTTGCACTGGGTCTGAATATCATCGTCAGCATTAATCGTGGTGCTATGGTGTTTATGGAAGAGTTTTTTGGTGATGAACTTATGTAAAGCAATGAAGATTATTGAAGATTTTTGAATATTGAGTCGCTCACCATGGAAGTGGTTCTTTGAACCTTGATTTTATTACATTTAGATTGTTTTTTAAATGTAATTGTTAGTTCCAGCATTTAACTGTGTGGTTGTCTTGCATTTTGCAGTAGATGTCGCCTATGTAATGGGCTGAGAGGATGGGATTCACCCATGATAATTGTACTTCAATGTTTTTTGGCATAATGAATTTTACCGGGGTGAAAAATCCATTTTACCAAAAAAAGAGAGAGTAACATGGGGTTGTTTATGGCTTTGTTATTATATGTTGATGATATTCTTATCACAGGTAATGATGTTTCAGAAATTGAGAGATTCAAAAGTTTCTTAAGTTCAAAATTTCTAATAAAAGACCTTCGAACTTTGAAATATTTTATGGGCATTGAAGTTTTGGAAAATAAAAATGGCATATATCCTTTTCAAATAAAGTATTGTCTTGAGTTGTTGTGTGAGTATGATCTTCTAGCTTGCAAACCATCTACAACTCATTTGCAACAAAATGTTGTTTTAAATCATAAACAGTTTGATATTGATGAACTTTTTCCTAATATGACCGAGTATCAAAAACTTGTGAGAAAACTCATTTACTTGTTTGTTACTAGGCTAGATATTGCTTTTGCACTTCACTGCCTTAGCCAGTACATGCATTCTCCATTACAATCACACTTTACTTAAAGCAAGCTCCTGGAACTAGTATACAATTTAACAAAGGTAGGTGAGTTCAAACTGTATGATTTCTCAGATGCAGACTAGGCTAAGTGCTTGTGTTCAGGAAGTGTGTGTCTAGTTACTGTATACATGTGTAACAATTTGGTTTCATGGAAGAGTAAAAATCAAGCAACAATATCCAATTCTTGATTGAGGTGAATATAGATGCATGACATCATGTACTTGTGAAATCATTTGTAATTTCAATATTCTAAAAGATCCGAAAGTTGACGAATTGATTCATGTTGATATCTCATCGTGATAGTAGTGCAACTATCTGATTGTTGCTAATCCAATTTCATGAGAAAACCAAACACTTTAGAATTGATGTTCATTCAGTAAAGAGAGAAAGTTGCATCAGGTGTTATTAAGACTGTAAAGGTGTCTTATGCACATCAAATTGTAGATGTGTTCACCTAAGGATAGAATATTGCTCAACATTCGGTGTTTGTGAAAAACGGGGTTTGGTTGATATGTCTAGTGTATAAATTTGAGAAGGGGTATTAAAAGTATGAGTGGTATAAGCAAACTCATAGATATAAAGTACATGGACTGATATTGCCATTTATTTATAACTTTATAACTTTTGTGCTTGTTTTTTATTGTTTCTTTCTACATGGTCCAAGTGAAAATATATCCCACTTATTCTTAAATCTAGGTTCATTATTACAGTTTGCTTGTGTGTGTTTTCTCTTGATTCTCTAACATCATTCAAACCGGTTTTTATAACTTCTTTGATCATATTGATCATTGTAGTCGGTTTTGGTTTGTTAGTTTGAGAGGCGTAGTGAGGTTGATTGTTGTGAGTTGTTTGTATTTATTCGATTGCATCCGTTTGAGGACAACCGTTTAGTTTGTACTAGTTATAATACACTGCTCACGCATGGGGTTTTGACAAACAAAATAATTTTATATCAATCTTGAATATTGTGTCTTTAAAGGTAATTACATATAATTATATATTTGTGCACGAGTTTTCATTATCCAATAATATCCATTAGATTTTGTATAATGAAATTTTGTAAAACTTTTGTTAGATTACTCATAATTCAACTATATTTAATTGACATAGATGTTGATGTTCTATTTAAATTTCACTATTGATATTATGATGTATACAAGATCTGAGTTTAGTTGCACATAATAAACTTTGATGAAGTTAAAATACACTCCTTAAAGTTTTTAAAAATGTTTTTCTACATATCCTTATATAAATAAATAAAATTACATGAGTAGTTGTTATAAGACAACCAATGCGTTTTTTCTTCATATTACAAGATCTCGTCTTACAATTTGATAATTATATTCTCGCTTTCAATAATTTAGCCGTATTTAATATTCAAATTCGTGTCGCATTTGTCATCTTTAATACGAAATAAATGAGTCTTAGAACATATATATAGTAAAAATGATATTTATAATCTTATGTATATTTATATGTTGGAGTTTTAAAACAACATATATATATATTGTATTTTTAAGTTATAAAGTATATGAGATATAAAGATAGGAAGATTTGTTTAATTTCAAAGTTATTAAAAACATAAAACTTATAATATTACACTTAAACTCTATATAATTTTTAAAGGGAGGTGATTTGTACACAATTTATTTTTCCATCCACCACTAAATTATGCATAGCAGTGTTGTACTGTGTGCATCACTGGTGTAATTTAGTGGTAGATGGCAAAAAAACAATGGTGTACAAACCACTTCCCTTTTTAAAACTTTAACCACTAAAGTGTTATTAATTACCCCATCTTTTTTTAAGTTTTGTTTCACAAATTGACACTTATGCTTTTATTTGTTTTTTCTCAATCAAATTTCTCCACCAATTAGTTAAAATCGACAAAATCAATTTAATTTTGACTTTTATTAACCAATCATATCACAAGATTTTGTTTACGCGACAAAATCAAGCTCTTCTATTAATTTCAACTTTTTTTTTTCTAATAAGAATAAATCTTTGTCATTAGAATGATTAGGTATATGCCGTATGAATAATGGAATCGTGAGCCATAATGACCGTCCTTTTACTAATAAAATTCAACATCTTCACCTTTTAATATTAAAAATTACATATTCGGTACATTTGTTTGGTTAATTTTTTGTCATACGGTAAAGCTAAACGAAAATTTTAAGGTTTACATTATTGTATCTTGTTATGTGAATGAAAATGAAAATATGACATGTTATAAAGACGTTGATCTGAAAATACTTAGCGTACATACCATAATGGTAGCACGCATTTTTCCTACCTCTTATCAACCACTACACTTTTACCACTCATCCTTATTGCACTAATCTTAATGTACACAAAACATTAGCCACTTTTTAGCTTTATATCCAATAATTTATTAGCACCTAATTTTTGCTTGCCACAAGCCCACAACCATAACATTCTATTGAAATACATAAAATATAAAAATAATGCTCATCAAAATGGAGTATCGTTTTGGTTAACCACTTCTTCTACCCCCTTAAACAACGCTATAAAATTGACTAATCACTAATCCACGAAAATGACTTGACGTGTGTCTAATTATTGGTTATGATAAGATATCAAAAATCAAGCCAAATGAAATGAAACCCAGCTTTTGTTATTAGTTATCGGATTAATTTGATTTAAATGTAATTAAATCTTTATAACGTTATTAGTCTCGGGGTTCTAAGCAAAGCAAAGCCAATGTTTTCACGATTGTAGCTTTATGCTGGGGACTTGTAGCTTAACGTAGAAGCTGCATGTTTAGTCTCCGTCCTCATTTTCTTTTAGTTATTATGTTATACGATCTACTCCTCACTTGTTAGTCCTGACTCGTGAAACCGATCAGTATGAGACGGCTAATAAGTCGATTTTTCGTTGTCAGGTGAAGCAGAAAAAAAAACAACTTTGTTATCACATACCTTATTACAACTTATTTCAAATTTTGTCTCTCTATTTTGAAACTAAACTCAAAGCAAAAAACTTAAGTGTGAAAGTTATATATTAGCTCTATTGGGCCTAGCAACATGCAATTTGAACATGTACCCATATAAATGATATACGTACGAATTACAATGTTTTGACTTTTGAGTATGATGCTAAATGATTTAGCATGTATTAGTTACTTTATAAATGTCATATAAAAAATTGTTTAGACCCACTTTAGTACAAAATAGATTAGGTTATTTAATCATGAAAAGGTATCTTTAATTCTAGCCATTCACTTCATGCAAAAAAGAAAATTATATATGAAAGTGGCATCTCATGCTGTCTATAAGCCATTATCATATCTTTTTTGTAAATTGTTAGGCACACATCAACCTATCAATGCTTCATATCAAGGTTCAATAATATGGGTAGGAATATGTCATATATTTGGTGTTTATTTATACCTAGTTTATGTTGACTTCACTTACAAATTTATTAATATCATGTGAATTTTCAACATCTTATCAATAATGCTGATAGAAAAACAAATTCGTGAAACACATGTAACTTAAAAAAATTTGGTCACAACACACAAATCTATGTAAGTTAGACATACCATCGATCATATACACGAAATCGGAACTTGTTACATGAAGCTGGCGAGATAGTGTTCTATACTTGTATCTTGTGTTCAAGTATAGAGACGTGGTATGTGTACTACGATGTCATAAGAAGATCTTCGCATTTGCCGCTTAGGGTAGTATGGTAATGTACTAGTTTGATAATTTGCATTTGGAGAAATGTCCTAATTCGATAACACTGTGACCTAATTACCCTTTCCAAGTAGTATACTAGCGTGTGCCACTTGAATAAAATTGGTGTGCTTGTGTAAGTTGTGTGTCACTTCTTGTTAGATTGATAGTTCTTACAAAATAAAATTGCTAATGTGAAAAGTGTGTTTTTGTATCTTAATTTTCACAAAATTCATTCAAGTGTACAGAATCAACTTTCCAAATAAGTAAGATGAGACTTCCATCAATCTAGCAAATCTTCACAAAATTTCATTCAAGTGATCGAAAATTGTGTAAGAATATTTGGAAAGTAGGTTCTTGCAATTTACTCATTAATTCGTAGCATCCTCTTCGGGTTCGCCATGTACATGCCATGTTCTTCATCTTAACCTTGAGTTTCGTCGAGCTTAACTGATGACAAACAAGTCTAAAACCATCACAACTTGTTTGCAAATTCCACATTACCATATGATTTTTATATTTCGAAAGCCAAAGAGTACACATCCAAACCTTTATAAAAGGGACACATCTTTCTTGTATGATAAAAATGTCTCATGTGACCCGCTTTGGAGAGATATTCATAGACAAAAGATTAATAACAACATATACCTAATACTAAAATTTACATAATTATATACATCTCAATTGTACAAATTCAGCTACAAATCTGTATGTTATAAAGTGAAAAGATATCGGCTTCAATTGTTGGAGCAAGTATCATGGCGATATGGTCTAAAACATTTTGCACCATTGAATACAGATAACCTTAGTTTAAAAGAGCAATCTTTTTCGCTTTAAACGACTCACTAAAACCATCAACAGATCGAAGACACAACTTGTTGTGTTGCATAATTGTATGCATCATCTCAACATGTGAAAATTTGAGATAAGTTGATGATGTTACTCTCCAGTTGTTCATTAGTACTTTAAATATTGTTGAATTTTATGTCAGTTGATTTCTTCTAGAGGAAAAAAAAAGAGTCAACCATAGAATTTAAAATGTTGTCTTGACCCCAACATGCACACGGCACACCACTCGAAGCCATCTTCACACACACCCTTTGACTCCTTGCCCGTAACAACAACTTTTTTTTAGGTTTTGGTACACTAACTTTTGGCCCCTACTCTTTCATTAATCTTAAAAGTCACTCAAACTTACACTAAATAATCCATGAAAGAAATATGATTTAAAGGGTGTTTGTAATAAGATATTAATTGAAAAAATACGTAGTATCTTTTGCATGTAATACGCCAGGATACATAACCAAGATCAACAACAACAACAACATACCCAATCCTGTTGGGATGAGGTAAGAGGAAGGTAGAATGTAGATAGATCTTACCTCTACCTTCAGGAATAAACTCGAAAGTAAGAAGACTACTTTCAGGAAGACCTCCGACAAGTGTGTGCGGTGAGAATGAACAAAAGAGAAAGAACGAAAGAGAGCATATACAACACGCATAAATAAGGAAAAACAAGCAAAAGACTAAAGCATTGGCACAAGCAAACCAAGCAAAGCATAAATGCATAAAAACAAGATACATAACCAAGATGAATAGCCATTATCTAACTTTTCATCTACTTCATACCTCATGAGCGTGGTGAAAGCTGACTTTAAAGTTTTCAATACATAGATAAAACCTTTACCAAAAAATTTATATGTGTTTGAGACTTCACATACGTTTTATAATCAAGTTAATTGTTGCACTAATATTTAATTTCAACGAGCTTTAGTTTACGGGTGTTATCGTCTACAAGAACCCGAGAGCAAAACTTAACTTTGGAAAGCAGTCAAGCAGATATGTTTCGGCATGAATTGAAGCTAGTAATGTGACCCCTGAATAAAAGAAAGAAACTTTATCGAGCTGTTATATGTATCTTTCGATATTATATAATATATATATGGAAGAATCATAATTGTCGAGTCTTTGATAAAAAGGTGCTTTCAGTGGATGCATTATTTATAGAGAAGTTGACGTGGTCCAGTTAGTCGGAGAATGAATCAGTAAAAGGGAGTATTTGTTTATGTTCAAATGAATGAGTATAAGGGTGTATATGTTTATTAAGAAAAGAATGAAAATAAAATAAAATTAGTAGCTTCTTACCTCTTACCTAGTTCCATTAGATTTGGAATTGTTTGTTTTTTCTTTTTGAGGCACAGACGGTCGACATACTATCTTTTATCTTTTACCCAAAAAAAGAGGTTGATGATTTCTTTGAGGAACTTTATTTTGGATACTAACAATTCACTATGTACCAATGGATGTATCTGGGTCGTTGAATAAAAAAACATATTTTAAGAATAAAAACACGGAGGAACCATTCCTGTGAATTCAACAAATTTACCCACTAATCCTAACACCAGATTTCTCACTTCCACACATTCCCTATCAACAAAATTCGCACTTTATCTCTCTAACCAAAATAAAAAGTTGCCTTATAAAATCAAAATCAACCGCTTTTAAACCGTTAAAATAAAATAAAAAAACACAAAAATGAAAGAATCATCGAGTGCAGAAGCAGATCCACAAAAAAAGGGTTAAAAATGAACCTACCGAGTCTCGAGATGAAGGTATGATGCTTCCTACTAATTATTTAGTTGTTTTATTAGAATCTCTAGTGATTTTGTACTTATTTATAAATATTATTGCTATTTATGAAGATTTTTGTTTATTTTTTGTTGATTTTTGATGTGATACTGTATGATGCATGTGATGATTATGTATTTACTTGAGTTTTATTAGTATCTCATGTAATGCATGTGTATTTTTTGTTGATTTTATATGTTTGTTGAAGAATTATTATAATAAATTGATGAATGTTGTTATAAAATACAGAAAAATGAATTTGTTTTGGTGTGTTTTTTATTGTGATTGTGATGCTTTAGGTCGTGTTTTTAGTATTTACATTTGGGTGAGTTGAAAGAAACACTTTGTATACGTGGACGCACACCCGTGTTTGATGAAATGTGTGAGTGAAAAGATTATACGCAGTAGATCACCAGTGATATTTGAAGTTGAATTGTATATATGTATTAACACTAGTGATATTTGTATTATCACTTGTGAAATTTTTGTTTATTTGATAGGTTTTTTGTTTACTTGTTAAGATTTATTATATGTCATGTATAGTATCACTTTTGATATTTTATTGTTATTATTTTGTAATCATAGTTAAACTTATACTATTTACTGTGAGTAAATGCGCTCATCATCAATCAAATTTTGACTCCATCTCCTGAGATTCATAAAAGTAAAAGTATATTGTAACGATAAGCATGTCTCCTTTAGAAGAATTAAGCGTGATAAAACCCCGAATGTATGCGCGACTTGACTTAACATTTAGCTTATGTGTTATATCACGATGATACATACACATTCAAGAGAATGTGTATGTATACTTTCGATGAGAATGTTATAATGGTATCCTTAAAAACACGATATTTATTCTACAGCTTGTCGCTTTTGTAGATTTTAGTAGTTTATTGAGGATTGTTGTGAAAGTTAGATGATTATTGTGATAATATGAGACTTAACATGCTAAAATAAATATTGTAACTGTAACATGCTTTTGGTAGATTTGTGGTAGATATATGTGCATAATGGATAGATTGGGCATGCTTCGATATGTTTAAAAGCGGTATTTGACTCTAGTATTAATTGGTAGTATATCACCTATTATACAACAGTCCCAATGATTGCTTATTGTTAGTATATCACCGTGATACTGCCAGCTTGCAACGATTGCTTATTTGTAGTATATCACCTATGATACAACAATTGTAATGATTGCTTATTGGTAGTATATCACATGTGATACAACAGTTGTAATGATTGCTTGTTGGTAGTATATCACTTATGATATTTGATGTCGTATACCTATTCAGTTTGTATATCACGTATGATATTAAAAACGAATAAACTATTCATGCACTAACATGGTATATATTTTATACAGATTTGAATATAAAACATAGAACTATCAAGAAGCAAAAAAGCAGGGGTTGAAGGTGAAAGGAAAAAGGCCTTCGCGAAAAAATAACCAAGTCAAACTCAAGAAGTGAGCAAAGAAACAACATCATCACCGACAACACTAACAATACCAAGCAAATTCACAAAATCCGTTGCTAGACATTTAAGCTTAGAAAACACGAAGAACAAAAACCGAAACAGATACACCACCAACAAATACTGAAAGAAACATCTGTGATATCACATGTGATATAACAGGATCTACAACTACCAACACCACTAACAGTAACTGTTGAACTGACAACAGAGACTGCATGTAAAAGAGAGTTGCAAAAAAAGAAGAAGAGGAATGAATAAGAAAAAGAAGCTGCAAACTAAAAAGAATGAAGTGGGAAAAGACAAAAGGAGGGGATGCTCATAAAGCTGGCAAGAAGAAAGTTGTAGAAAATAAAAAGACAAAAGTATCAATTAGTAATTTTCTTCTGCTCTTAAATTGTAAACGATGGTAATTTCTATTCAGTTGTAAACAATGCTTTTGGTTTATCTGAATATAACCTTCTTTTGGTAATTTTATTAGAGTATCACAAGTGATATTAAAGAAAAGTCAGATAAAAATACCGTTGACTTCATGAAGAAAACTATGAAAATAAAAAATGACATATTTTCAAAATCAAACTAGAATAAGATTAATTAAGCATTGCCTTTGAGTAACATAACGATTCGGAAAAAAAATGTCAACATATATATCAATTAAAGAATAATATCACAAGTGATACATGTCAGAAACAAGTAAAAACAAGTAAACACATAAATGATGTAAACATTTCATCATTTTCATGCTTTATCACAAGTGATAAAATTACAAAATATTTCATAAACTCACAAAGAACTCAAAAAAATTAATTCCAACTATTTATCACAAGCGATACGTAACTTCTAATTTACGACAAAGACGGGGCTTGGAACCAGTAAGCTCAGCTGCAATTGCTTTTCGCATAGCACCATCTTGACCTGTTACAATGATATTCGGATAACGCACAGAAGCTTTCTTGAATGCTTAGAGTAACCATACACAAGATTCAGTAGTTTCATTCTTAAGCAGACCATAACCAACATTAACACATCTCCCGTGATTGTGAATTGCAGTAAAAAGCATAAAAACCATCATGTACCTGGAAAGAGAAATATCTCAGGTAATAATATATACAAAATGTACAAAAAATAATGAAATCTCACAGGAGATATTACAAATTAAAAAACATACTAGTTTGTTTTGTAGGGGGAATAAAAAGAGACGATATCACCAAACTATTTGTGATTGCAATTTGCAAAGAAGCGGCTCCATCAAACGAAAGAATCAACAACAACTGCAGTTGTGGTTCAGAAAAGCACAACAACTCCACAAAACAAATTGAAGAAGCTCAAACAACTTTGATATCGCCTGTGATATCATAAGATCCTCCATTACCACAATTGATTCAACAAAATAAAAGAAAGCTGACACACCTGTGATATCACTTGTGATATTAAATGTGATATCACATTTGATATCACCTGTGATACAACTGAGAAACCAGCAATACAGAAAAGCAAAAAGGAGAAAATCGTAACCTCAAGTACAACACACTGGGTCTTCCTATCTTCTGCAATTAACCGAATTACATGATTCCAAACAGGGTTGAAGTTGTAATCAACAACCTTTCTTTTGAACTTTTCAAGTGGCCGAATATATGCAATCACATAAGGATCAGACTTTCCAATCATTTCCATGTTTTTCAAATTATTTGCCTTCACGATTGTTAAGCTAAGCAGTCCTTGTGGCTTAAGCTCTAGGTCACTGCACAATTATCGAACAGTACATCAAATGTGCATCACCTCAGATATAGAGTAATGGAGAAATCAAAATACAAAACGCACTAAAATAATTCAAAAGGACGCCATTCAGAAAAATGAAAATAAGCATCAACTAATGCAACATAGGATATGATTACTCATTTACAATAACTACAGTGCACTTTGATTAATTTCCTAAAGCTTGTTTATTCAAATAAATATTTTGGTTTGGTTATATATGAAATGATGGACAAACACAAATATGTGATTGCTTCTCAACTTGTGCATCCCTATCTTAGGCATTCTGTCAAACACCTTCCATACATCAAATTTCCATCAATTCACCCATCCCAAAATGATATCATACTAAAACCAATGCTACTCACAATCTAAAATATAAACTAAAAGTATCAAATAAACAAAATTTCACAAGTGATAATTTAAATATCACTAGTGATAATACACATATACAGTTCAACTTCAAATATCACTGGTGATACTACACGTACGATAAATTGCAGATTCAAAACAACAATCAGACATAAAAACATCATTCAAATGCAGTTAAAAACAAAAATTAAACTAACAACTTAATTAATAAGCAGAATTACATGAGCAGATAAAAAAATTATCAAACAATTTTCACTCACACATTTCATCAAACACTTGGTGTGCAACTTAATAAGAAGGAATGTTAATAACTTGATCCACATAATTAACAACCGATCAACAACATTATCAACCGCAACAACATCAACCAATTCAGCTTCTGAAACAAACGGTTCATTCAAATCAAAAGAAGGCATAAAAAAGGATGATATGATCGGGAGGTGATGATGAGATGATGATCGAAATGGTGATGGTGATTGGAATGGTGATGGTGATCCAACTGGTGATGATCAAACAATAATAGTTGATTGGAATAACTATTTTTTGGAGGGAAATGATGTAACACCCCCAATTTCGTGATACGCAGCGGAATTCAAACTGTGTGTTACTTCATGGCACAACAGTTATAATAATAGAAAACGAACTCTAATTGAGTCGTTTTAAAAGATTTTATCATTCGAATATCAGAGTTTACAAAATGAGGTCCCAGTGGGTTCACGCTTTATTAAATAAGGTTTGAATGATAATAAAATTTATAGCCTTCGAGTATCCGTGCTCCTCCGCCACCTCATTCATTATGGACCGAGATAAACATGCTAAAAGTGTCAACACAAAGGTTGGTGAGTTCATAGAGTTTGTTGCAAATAAGTTGAAAAATCTATAAACAATGTTCACATAGCAAAGGCATTGTAAATCCACTCAGTTGCAAATCCCGCCCATACAAAACTTGCAACCTGTGTGTTCATAACCCATTGAGTAACAGATAGCACAATTTATGGTCAAGCACATGTGGTCATATCAAATAATAACGCCTCATATATAATAAAGTTATGCGGCAAAGCCCCAAAAATAAATAATATGCATTCCAGAGAGGGGGAGAGAGGTTACCGACCTCTAATAGCGCTTATCCATATTACCCATCGCCCCCACAAGGAGGCCGCACGAACGGTACGTATAATCGAGTGCGAAGACAAACCAATCGGGACTTACAATGCGAATGCAATGCTTGTACGGACGATCCATCATAACAACTATTATATATTATCACATAGTGACTCGCTCCGAACATGGGAGACTCCTGACCGCTCCGAACAGGGAGACTTTAGGATGCTCCAAACATGGGAGACTTTAGGTGCTCCAACATGGGAGACTTTAGGTCAAGGTCTGCTCCGAACAAGGGAGACTTTAGGCTGCTCCGAACATGGGAGACTTTACGCCAAGGACATACGGTCCATTAGATTCAAACAAGTCATAAGCTCATAATTAAGTCCAAGAGTCTAAGTAAAGGTCAAAGGTTCAAGTCAAGTTATAAGGTAAAGGCAAGTCAAACGAGTTCAAAATATGTCAGAAGGGTTCGTGAATACTCACAGTAGTATCTAAAAGTATGGAGTGCTTGTAAAAGTAAAAGCAAGCAGTTAAGCATGTATCTCCCCCAAAAGAGTTGCAAAACAGTTAAACTAGAAAGAGTGGGGCTACGGACTCACCTGATAATAACCGATAAATGATACTAGAAAATTAGGCAGCGCTTCCGCATCTAAATTCAAAAATTCATTTCCTAAACTATAAAAACCTCTAAATCACCTCATGTATACCCCACAACTATTCCAATAACTTCAAAAATAAAAACCCATCTTCAATATTGCCAGATCTATCCTTGCAAAAGTTTCGAGAATCTCCCGGGACCCACAGCTCCTACCCACCATTGTGTAGCTCTTAATCCAACCACGAAAATACAAAATAAACTTAATTTTTACGTAGTGAATACTTATGCCTTCAACTTATCTGTATAACTCGAAGCTCGAAAATCAAGTAAAGAGGATATATGGGGGGAAAAGGTGGCGGCAAGGAGGAGGAGAGAAATGTGTGTTTTTCTGTGAAATAAAATGAACTAGTTTTCTTTCTATTTATAGAGAAAATTTTATAAAATATCTAAATATTTTGTTTATAAAATATCTAGATATTTATTTAGATATTTTTAGAAAATATCTAGATATTTATTTAGATATTTTTAAGAAAATATCTAGATATTTATATTTTATTCCTTTACAGTTTCAAGTATTGGTAATTTATACCCTTGAAATTTGGTAAAATGTCAATTTTTACCCTTGAACTTTCGGAAGTTGGCAAGTTTTACCCCTGAAGTTTTGGTAAATGACAGTTTCTACCCTCGAGTTTCAAAGTTGATAGTTTTAGTCCATGAGGTTGCAAACCGTTTGCAAAACAAGTCCTTGTTCTCCATTACTTTAAATATTGATAATTTTAATCCCTGTCGGTTATAACCGATTACAAAATTAGGCCTTATTAGGTTTTTAATTCGTTTTAGCTCATTTTTGAATCTAGAAAAAGGTGCAACGCTACAAGACCCTTTTAAACAGGATGTACAACCTGTATTTAGGCTTATGAAAGCTCATGGAGTTGTAAAATAAGCTCATGAATTCGAAAACCATTCGAAAAGGGATTTTGCCAGATTGAAAATGGTAGAGTTTTGAAACAGAATTAAAGCGAGGCATCGGGGGGTTTTAACAACGTTTTTGACATTTTAAATAGCTTGGTCCTTAGTCTACAAGAGGGTGTGATTAGTTTAGTACAATTGGAAATTTTCTAGTTGTTACAAATGATGAGAGCAGGTTGGGAGAAAAACACACGATAACTGTGTGAAAAAAATGAAGCGAACGAAAAAAAAGAAGAAGAAATGGCTTTATATAGTTGGGAGAATTAAGGTTAAGAATATTAAATCTTAGGTTAATCCGCACCATTAGATCAAAGTAGATGGATGGTGAGGATTTGTCCATTGGTAATCATCAAAATAAAGGTAAGCAAATGAAAATTCCTCTGCTTTCTTTACTTTTTTTTGAACGGCAAATAAAAATATATATAAAAAGCAAACTCTGGCAAAGAGCTAGAAAAAACTTACAAAGGATTTCTGATAACATCAAATAGTCCTGAATATTAAGTGTCAATTTCCCCCGATAATGCTCGTTATTTATATCATTTATATAGATTTACGCTTGTTTTCCATTGTTTTCTACTTTCAGGTAGTTTACAAGCATTGGAGCTAAAGAGACGCGGAAATGGAAACATTACTAAAGATTTATCACAGTATGCCTATTTTGAAGAAGTTACGGCGTAACTCGTCTCTCACATTACGCCGTAACTATTGCGTGACCCAGAAGTCCAACTTATCAAGAGGTTACGGCGTAACTCTTCCCAAAGGTTACAACGTAACTCCATTAGGTCAAAAGAGGTTCCACGCCGCTAATACTTACGCCGTAATTCATCGCATCACTTACGACGAATCGAGTTTATTGAAGACTACGACGTAACCACTTATAAGGTTACGCCGTAACTTGCGGATCTAGTGTATTTACGAAGAAATAGAAGGTTACGGCGTAACTCCTATATTGGTTACGCCTGTAACCCGACCGCCTATAAATACCCCACGAATTCCAAAGATTCAAAGCATCCCATTCCACACACAACACTGAGAACGAGGAAAAAGCTCAAGGCGGTCTAAGGGAGCATACAGAGCTATTTCAAGGAGAAGTCACACCATTAAGATAAGCTTTAGCGTTTATATTTCTTTACTTTCAATTCATGTATTTCGTACCTTTGAATATTGAATTGATTTGCATGATTAATATGAGCTAAGCACCCTTTGGTGCAAGCCTAGTTATGATTCCTTAATTGTTTTGTTTATGCTTACCTTTACTTCCGTACAATTATTTCTAAGTGTATGCATGCATAGTTCTTTGGTAGTCACCCTTGGTTAGGTAGTTTTGAATGGCGATAGAGGCCAATTGCCTAGGAGATATGACCAATCGACCCTAGGTGAGCGGATCGAGACGGGAAGGGTAAAATATGACCAACTGACGACCCTTTCTACTTGTGCGATTTGACCAACTGATCACCTATCGCTTGGATGAACATAAGAATTGGGGTGTAGTGTCTAAGTTCTAACGGCCGCACTCACTATTTAGAATCTAGCATGTAGCGGTACTTAATGACTCGGCTTAGGGGACCGGGAACAACATGACTTATGACGGTGCTACTGATTTTTCTGTGGTGGCATCTTTCTTCGATAGGTTAGGCGAATTGACCAAATGTTGTCATCTCGAATTTGACCCCACCTGAAGTAATTGGAAGTAGGTAGACGTAGACATAACTAACTAGGAGGATTAACTAGGTTAGCACCACTATTCCTCTATTGATTTTCCTTTACCATTTATCTGCTTTTATTTTATATTATGCATTAGTAGTTTAATTAATTAAATCCCTATCAAAACCATTATTATTTTGTGACAATTAGACTTAGTAATAATCCAACACACATAGCTCTTGGGACGACCTCGGCTTTACCATTTACCACACTACACACGACCGAATACACCGCCTGTTAGTGCATTAGGGTAGACCATAGGTATAGCGAGACACTATAAATATTAAGACCGTCAAGAAACCGCATTAAGTTTTTGGCACCGCCGGGAGTTATATTAGGATTGATATTGTCTTTTATTTTATTTTAAAACTTTTCTCACGATCATATTTCAAGTTTTCAGGTATCATGGAAGTTGTTAACATCGATGACCTCACTCTTGAGGAATACTTGGCGTTAACTAGAGCAAATCAAGGGCCGGGTCTCGTAAGACCGGCAATCGGAGCGGATGTTCGCTTCGAGATTAAAGACCAATTTATGAGGAGCTTCGCTAACCCTTTTTCGGAAAACAGGGACGAAGATGCATATGAGCACGTTGAAAATGTTCTATACATCGCTAGCCTTTTCAACATTCCGGCGTGTCTCATGATGTGTCATGCTTAGGTATTCCCAATGACCCTTCTGGAGCAAATGGAAGATGGTTCGAAAGATTGCCACGGGGCGGTTAATACATGGGCGCTACTAAAGAAACACTTTATTCAAAAATATTTCCGCCATCAAGATTTCTAATAAACTTTTGGAGCTCCATAATTTCAAACAAGAAGACGACGAAACTCTGTATCAAGCTTGGGACAGATACAATGATCTTCTTTATAAGTGTCCTACCAATGATCTGAATAACAAGTAGAAGGTCAATATTTTCTACAAGGGAATAAACATAACTACTAGGCAAATGGTGGACTATCAAGGACCTATCCCAAACATGACTCCTACTACTGCAATTGAAACCATTCAAAAAATGGCGGACCACTCTAAAAAATGGCACGATGGTGGAAGCAAAAGAAACAAAGGTGGAAGTTTTGACGGAATTGCAGCAATAGCTAGTAAACTTGAAAATCTCGGTAGAGATATGCTGAAAATCAAAGAAACTATTCATGCCATCCAAGTCGGTCATGAAACGTGGTGGGGACATTTGACTAAAAGCGTCCTAAAGTCGACAAGGAAGATACGATCGAGGAAGCTAAATATAGAGAGAATAGGCCTTTCTACGGGATAATCGTAATGGGTTTCGTGGACTGACCCCACCGTATTATGAGCATAATGAGAGAAGAGCTAACCTGGAAGGAATTATTAACAAGTACCTTGTGGACACTACCAAGAGGCAAAAGGAGCAAGAAGAATGGCTTAAGAATTTCCAATATAATACAAACAAAAGCCTCTCGTCCCATGAAACATCACTTAAGAACTTGAAAACTCTAATTGGAAAGCTTGGCGACGAGGTTCAAAGAAGGAACGAAGAAGAAAAGAGCAATTCCACTATATGTAAGGTTGTGTTCTCGACAACAACAAGTGCTCGATGAGTCGGACATCGATGGCAAAGGTGAGTTACGCCGTAATCACACTCCGTAATTACAACAGAACCCAAATTCAAGCAAAGACACGGCGCCAAGGACAACAACCCTAAAAGAAGGAGTCATTGGTGTAAGAGTATTGCAATTGATGATGGAGAATGCTACGACATGGGCCTCATGTGATCCTCGTAAAAACTGCGATGGTGGTGTTGATAAGGAAAGGATAAAAGATAATGAGATACAAATGGACTATACTAAACGACGAAGAAAGGTTAGCCAAGTTCTCAATTAACGAAGTGGAAGGGCCGCCCATTAAGCATTATCAGAAACCCTTACTCATCATGGAAGATGAGATTACTAACGCCGCCAACGTGCAATCCTTTTCGTGATTATTGCAACAGAGGAGGTAATGTGAAGAACGAAGTTTGGATATGCCCACACGAACTGGGAGACACGACGTTGATTTTGGAAATCTATCATTCGGTGATTGGTATTCAATAAGGTTCGGGACGCGATAATTAATTCAACTCGTTCGTAAATCTAGAACTCAAATATGAGAAACACATTCTTCGAGGAAAACCATTAAGCCCCTCGATGATATTCCTTCAAGATGACGATGACGAAGGAGTTCAAATCATTGGTGCGAACAAATTAAAACCGATGACGGAGAAGTCCGGGCTTCCCGCAACCCTTTTGAGTATGAATGTAACGGAGGAAGCAGATTGAGAGAGGCGGGAAGACGAATTCCTTTGACTTCAACTAACGATTCGAAAGAATGTAACTACCATAGCCGATGATCTCGGATTCGACGAGTGGATCAAAATCGACACGGAAAAATTGACGCGGTAACTAAAAAGAAAATCTGGAAAGGGTGTATGAGTAAAATCAACCTAACAACGAAGCTCCTAATGAGAAACCAGAAGATGACACCAAAGGCTCATCCAAGGTAGAAAATGAAGAATGCAAACAAACACTCAACCAACTTGAAGATACCGATTCTGACAATGACGATTTCGACTATCTCGAGTTACAAGGCGAAGACGGTTTCATTGACCCAGATGATGAAGTGCACGAGAAACGAAGATGCAAGCTTCTTGGCATCCCATTTAAGAGGCCACCTCCTATTATAGCCGAAAATTTTGAGTTTACACGATACCATCTGGGGCCTGAAGAAAATTTTTGCAAGATACAAAAAACTGAAACCAAGGAATATCTCCGCACTACCACAAATGTCGGATGGGTTAGGCGCAACTTAATGAAAGATGTGGATGAAGTCGGGGATGTCTAAAGACCCCCATAGGAGCCCCACGACTCTGAGTCTAACTTAAAGACTCGTTAATAAAGAAAAGTGCTCTTTCGGAGACAACCCAATTATCCATTTCTTTTGTTTTATTTCCTTCTCGTTGGGTTTTGTGTTTTCTAACCATTTTGCGTGAAATGAGGAACTAAATCTCCAGTAGTTCTTGATCCGAATGCATTTACTGGTGTAACTCATCTTGGTGATTACGCCGTAACCAACATTTTAGCGCAGAATTCTTGACGCATTACGCCACGCGTAATACCATCTCGGTGGTTACGCCGTAACTATTCGCTCACACTCATACCGGTTTTGCCGCCACGGTGTAACTCCTCATAGGAGTTACTGACGTAACTCTCCTCTGCTTTAATTCTTTCATTTTAAAACACAAGAACCTTGTATTAGTTTTTAAATGAACTTTGTGGGTGTGTTCTCAGAACCCTTACGAGACTTCACTCGTCCACTGGGACACCAAGTGGTTTAAAAGGCTTGTTGCATTCGCTAAATGCAACCGTGATTCCTACGAAAGTGAGTTAGGTTTATTTTTCATTTTATTTTTTATTTTTAGAATTATGCTTGTCGGTATTATGATTTCGGGGATTGAAGTTTGTTCATGATGCTTAAACGAAGGCACGGTTCTTTCCCGTGGGCCTTCTTCTTTATGGAGCAAATTTCAGGGAAGTTCTCGCTCTAATTCTACCTTTCTCTTCACCTTTATTTTAATTCTTAGTACAAAAGGGACTTTGTACAATTCAAGTGGGGGGACGGGAGTAGAATTATCTCTTGAACTTTATTTCGCCCTCATTTTTCTAGTTTATTTTGAAAATTTTTGCCATTTTGAAAATTTTGACATGTTTTTCCGAACCTAACTAGATTAGACCTTATCCGAGCACATACAACCCTTGACATTACATGGTGAGATTAGCCTTATCCGTTTCCAATATTTTACCCCAAATCCACCAAATTATGAGTGTCTTTAGCTTGTAAACTTTAGAACTTGGCCTTTGCATCATTTCGAGACCATAGACGAGGTATGTTGAGTTAGCTCGATGTATATGGACTTTTCGGTTTTAGAAGGCAATATTATAGGATTATCACCCAAACAGCCTACCATTGCGAGTCTATCGATTAGTCACCTCGACTTTTCGATCCCCATGTGAAACCCTTTTGTGCACTCCCCTTTAGTGCAAGATACCCCTAGATACACCCTTCTGAGCCATTCCTTTCATTTTGTCAACCCAATATATTGTTTCGTTACACCTATACACCTTAGCCTACCCTGTAGTCTTTATTTGTGATTGGGAAGTCATCATTTGCCTAAGTTCAAGGTTCGAGTGGAAAGGTTTGGAAATTTCGCTTTCATCGACAACATTTATGAAGATCATTGAAGACCCCCCGAATTCCCATTGTTCATCTCAAGTGGAGGGATATTATGTTATTATGTTATGTGGAAAAAAAAATTGATTGAGTTATGATATTGTAAAGTGCGATGTTATAAGCACTATAGTATGAGCTTTATTGATTAGTATCGAGGAGGCCACCTCGGTTACATTTGAAGATTGGAGTTGGTGGTTTTGCCAACTGAAGAAGAAAAGGTAGTATGCCCATCACGACATGACGCATCTACCTTGCATCTCATGATCCGGTCTCTAGACTTCTAAGCTTGAACTTTGGGCGGACGGTAAGTGGTGATGACTTGGTTATAGATTTAGACTACCTGCTTGTTTTTCATTTTACACCAATTATATGTCCCATGTCTTATCCTACCCTTTAGTCATGAAGCGTGTCTAGGTGATGCAATGAGCAATCTTTGGTATCTTGGCCATGGATTTGGTCATGTATCATTGATTTTGTCCACTTCACGTGACATGTTAGTAATGACGAGTCACCCTTAACCTTTGTCGTGTCTACCCATATTGCCTTCAAGAATTGTTTAGCCCTTAACTATAGTGGTGGAGATTTGTGTAACCGCTAAGCTTATGATAGAATACATGCTATGATGTGCGATTGAGTGATCACCCGAAATTGACACTTAGAATAGTTGAGAGATTTGAGTGTTTGTTCCCTTCGTGAGGTGTTCGGCTTTGTTTTATTCTAGCATAAGGGATTTGTAAACTCATATTTTCCGGTGTTTTGGGAGATATCTTTTAGGAATCTATCTAATAAGGTCTACTTGAGGGCAAGTAGAGTTCAGTGGGGATATTTGATAACATCAAATAGTCCCGAATATTAAGTGTCAATTTCCGATAATGCTCGTTATTTATATCATTTATATGGATTTACGCTTGTTTTCTAATGTTTTCCACTTTCGTGTAAATTACGAGCATTGGAGCTAAAGAGACGCGGAAATGGAAACATTACTAAAGATTTATCACAAGAGGCCTATTTTGAAGAAGTGACGGCGTAACTCGTCTCTCATTACGTCAGAACTATTGCGTGACCCGTAAGTCCAACTTATCAAGAGGTTACGGCATAACTCTTCCCAAAGGTTACAACGTAACTCCATTAGGTCAAAGAGGTTCCACGCCGCTAATACTTACGCCAGAATTCATCGCATCACTTACGACGAATCGAGTTTATTGAAGACTACGACGTAACCACTTATCGTGTTACGCCGTAACTTGCGCATCTAGTGCATTTACGAAGAAATAGAAGGTTACGATGTAACTCCTATATTGGTTACGCCGTAACCCGCACCGCCTATAAATACCCCACTAATTCCAAAGATTTCAAAGCATCCCATTCCACACACAACACTCACGAGAACGTGGGAAAAGCTCAAGGCAGGTCTGGGGAGCATACGGAGTCGTTTCCAAGGGAGAAGTCACACCATTACGATAAGCTTTAGCTTTATATTTCTTTACTTTCAATTCATGTATTTCGCACCTTTGAATATTGAATTGATTTGCATGATTAATATGAGCTGCTAAGCACGCTTTGGTGCTAGCCTAGTTATGATTCCTTAATTGTTTTGTTGCGTTTACCTTTACTTCCGCACAATTATTTCTAAGTGTATGCATGCATAGTTCTTTGGTAGTCACCCTTGGTTCGGTAGTTTTGAATGGCGATAGAGGCCAATTGCCTAGGAGATATGACCAACCGACCCTAGGTGAGCGGATCGAGACGGAAGGGTAAGATATGACTAACTTACGACCCTTTCTACTTGTGCGATTTGACCAACCGATCACCTATCGCTTGGATGAACTTAAGAATTGGGGGTGTAGTGTCTAAGTTCCTAACGGTCGGGCAATCACTATTTAGAATCTAGCATGTAGCGGTACTTAATAACTCGGCTAGGGACCGGGAACAACAGGACTTATGACGGTGCTACTGATTTCTCCTGTGGTGGCATCTTTGCCGATAGGTTAGGCGAATTGACCAAATGTCGTCCTCTCGAATTTGACCCCACCAAGTAATTGGAAGTAGGTAGACGTAGACATAACTAGCTAGGAGGATTAACTAGGTTAGCACCACTATTCCTCTATTGATTTTCCTTTACCATTTATCTGCTTTTATTTTATATTCTGCATTAGTAGTTTAATTAATTAAATCCCTATCAAAACCATTATTATTATGTGACAATTAGACTTAGTAATAATCCAACACACATAGCTCTTGGGACGACCTCGGCTTTACCATTTACTACACTACACACGACCGGGTACACTGCTCGTTAGTGCATTAGGGTAGACCATAGGTATAGCGAGACACTATAAATATTAAGACCTGGTCAGTAAAACCTGCATCACTTTCTTAACCAATCATTCCAACATGACACTTTAGAACCTCTAACTTTTAATCAAGAAAAAGAAAAAAGATGAATATTATCAAAATGTCACATCTCCTCATTGAATGATAGTTAAATGTGATATTATTCCGAAACTTCCAAAGCGTCCACCACGTAGTAGCTAGTAGCTACAATCACGAACATTCTTTCTTTGTTGCCATTTAGATTCCGCATATTATCGATCCAATATAAGCAATCCACTACATTATACATCAAAGGAATGTGAATATCACACCATATCCGCACCAACCTCCACACCGAAGATGCTACTTCGCACGAGAAAAATAGATGGTCGTTGGATTCCATTCCGCCATTGCACACCGGGCACAAAACTGACTGAATGTCCATACCTCTTCGAGACAAATTCAAACGGTGAGGTAATCTGTCCAACCATAAACGCCAAATAAAAATGTTCAACTTCCTAGGCAAGGATTTACACAACCTTTTAGATACTTCAAAGGATGGAAGAATAAGATCATCTATATACTTTCTCGTATCCCCAACCATGAACAACCCATCTTTGCCGATATGCCAGTGCCATGAATTCATGCCTGATAGGGTTGTTAAATGAGCTACTTGGGCCAATAACAATTCTAACATCGCGTTGGTCCGACCACCTGTAAACGTACGTCTCCAATGCTAAGACCAAACACCGTTGCCTAGTCTCTCATTGAGCAAGCAATTCTCGTTCATATCCAAGCGAAACAACCTGTTATAACGAACACAAAAAGCAGTCTCTCCAAGCCAAGGGTCTTTCCAAAATCTCACATTTGATCCACACCCCACTTTACATCTCAACATCCCTTTTGGAATAATATCACTAGAATGTAAATGATTAATTGAACCAACGATCTTAGACCATAAACCGTGATTTTTACATCCTCTAGAGGCTAGACCCGCTTCCTCCCCATGATTCGCTTTAATTAATTTTATCCACAACATATCCGGATTAGTAACAAGCCTCCACCTCCATTTTTGTAACAATGCAAGATTGAAGGCTTTCAAACTCCCAACTCCTAAACCCCCTTTTTTCTAAAAATGCCAAAATGTTCTCCTTTGATCCAAGCTATCCTTTTCACTATCTTGATCTCCACCCCAAAAGAACCTTGCCTTTAATCTTTCTAACAAATCAAGGATGGATTCTAGCACTTTAAAATTTGACATATAATAAATACCAGCACTTCCCAAAACCGCATTTAACAACGTCAATCTTCCTCCTATGGATAAAATATTAGCCTTCCAAGATGATAATCTGTTTCTGAACTTATCGACCATCACTTGCCAATTAGTCGTATAAGTCATTCTAGATCCTATTGGCAGACCTAAATACATGAAAGGTAACTTACCTACTGAAGAACCCATGAATTGAGCCATATCTTCAACCTCCTCTATTGTTACCCCAATTCCGTAAAGATTAGATTTATGAATGTTTATCTTTTGGCCCGAAACTAAATAAAAATCGTTTAGAACCCGTATAATGTTCACCATCTCTTTTCATTAGTAAATCTGACCCAAAATAACCAAGAAAGAGCCGTTTATTGCTAATATTTGTGGTTTTCTTGAGTTTGTGCTTGTGCAGGTATGGATATGTAAAAACACACAAAAAGGAGCCAAATCAGATGTAAATCCGAGCACGAGAGATCAAGAGAGTTTGAGCTGAGCCGGAAGGTCGGGATTGTGCATTTTGGAAGATTTTATTCTCTGAGGATGATTTTTAGAATTTACAATCAAGTTTGAAGAAATGTCAAGATTAGTCCCTGAGCTTTGAGTATTTGGCAGAAGTAATCCTTCAAGTTTCAAAAGTTGCAAATCAACCCTTGGTTTATTAAAGAATTACAAGATTGGCCCTTGATAGAGATTTTCAGAAAGTACACCTTTGGTCCCTTGGAAATCCGAATATACAAGTTTGGTCCCTTAAAGTTAACTTGGATCACTAATATAGTCCTAAGTCCAAAATCCTAACCCATTATTAAAACCCACGGCCCAACACCTTTTACCCGGTTCAAGCCCCAACCAATACCCACGGTCCAATAATTTTACCCGAATACCTATTATCCCAACCCGGTTTCACTTATACCCGAGTCAACGCTCCACACCCGGTCAAATAAATCAAAGAATAATAAAAAATCCTACCCGCGCCTTTTACCCCCAATTACCCAGATGATATGAACCCTAGATATTACACTTGGTCAATTGGTCAAATTAACAGCGATTAAGGGTACTTTTGTACTTTCCCTGACACCACCTGACACATGGGGAATGACAGGTCATCAATCCGCATGCATCATTCCTAATCTCTGCTCTGTGATTGGTCGAAGATGCGTGTAAGATCTAATCCAAGGGTGGATATCAAGTGGGATACGTGTATGATGATCCAAGGGATGAAAACAACTCAAAGAAGCACAGATGAATCCTTCCGGACCCTTCTAAGGCTCATTCACTCGTTATAAATAGCCTTTGTATTCACGGATGTAATGGGTAGTTTTTAGAGAGATAAAGTAGTATAGTAGAGAGTAGAGAGTAGTAATTTCTGTATTTTCATTTCAATGTTTTAGTAAATTTCGTATTTCACTCTTTGTAACCTAAATTCTCATTAATAAAGTTGTTTAGATTTGTGTTAATTCAGTGTTTGATTACTGTTTCATTATGTCTCAAATCAATTTTAATATTCATTTAATGCTTTTTAGTACTTAAATCTCTCAAAAACAGAAAAAATCATTAAAAATAAGAAAAATATTTGGAAAATAAAAAATACTCTCAATCTCCTTAATAAAGCTCTACTACTGTTTCTAAAACCTTTTTAAGCTTCTTCATAGCTCATTGAAGGTTAATGTGTGCTTAATCTCAATTCTCAAACAAATTTCACATCTAGTCAACATAAGTAAACTGATGCAGAATTGGAATTGGATTGCTGGTTTTGGATCTGAATTGGGTTATGCAGATTGGAATTTGGGTTGGATATGATTAGTTTAGTGTTGTTTTGGAACTGAGATAAGCTGCAAATGAGCTGGATGTTTGTAAGTTTTAGAATCTGATCTATTTGAATCTGTTAAACTGCATAAGTAGCTTAGTCTTAATATGTTAGCTAATGTTGTTTTGATTACATTCAGTAGCTTAGTTATAATTGTTAGAATATAGTTTTTAGCTGCTAGTAAGTTTTATTATAGATTTGATAAGAGTAGATTGCATAACTGTCAATAAGTAGTGTTTGGATTGGAACTGTTTTCTGTGATGAAGATTGATTCAGTGGATTAGTTTTGCTGCTGTGGGTTTATTAAGGTCTAGTGAATACATATCAGTCTTGATATTATATCTACTTTCTCTAAAAGTCAAAATCACTAGTAAACTACTCTCATTCTCATATCTGTTGGAATGTTGATATTCAAAAGCTAGATTTAGGTTTAGAATTTAGTAGTCTAGCTTTTGGTAACTTTGTTTTAGCTAAAAACATTAAAATCAGTTCACTACTTTGGATCAAAATTCACTTTGGTCAAAATTTCACAACTGTTCTTCAAAAGTCAAACTGTGTCAAAAACAAGTTTGTGTAGATCTTCTGAGGCGCTGCGGTGGTCATTTCAAGTAGTTAGGGTCTGATATTTGGCATATTCACTCTTTGCTAGGTGGTCTTGAGGACTGCATAACTGCTTTTCACTGTAGCTTAATATATAAGCTGGTGCAACAGCTTAAACATAGGGCTAGAAAACTGTTTGGATAGAATTAGGCAGTTTGCACAATACTTGGTAGATCTCTGATTTAAGGTTAGGAGTAGCTGGATTTAGCTGATATTAGCTTATTTTGGTAGTACTTAGCTTCAGTTACTGTTGGGTAGCTTATTTCACTGATTAGCTTATCTTTAGTAGCTTATTTCAAACCGATTGCATCATGACTCTTACATCTTACACATAAGTCGATTTCTTATTTTCATAGATTTATATTAAGATTTTAGAATTTTCCTGAGTTTTTCATAATTTTTGGTCATTGTTTACTATTTTTCTTTATTAAAATCAGTTTTTAGGCATTTTAAAATAGCTTTAATTGCAAATAATTGAGAAAAAGTTCCAAAAAAAAATAATTTTTCAATTTTCTCAGTTTAAGATAAATATAAAAAGCAAAAAAAAATATTTTTCCTTATTTTTCCTCTTTTATTTGGTATTTTTCACAATTTAAATTAGATTAAAATAGTTTTAAATTAGTAGAAAATAGAAAAATAATCAGAAAATTACAAAAACAGTTTTGAAAAGTCTCTTATGGTATTTTAGATTTTTAGAAAATAGTTTCACATTTTTCTCCTTAATTTTCATATTTTTAGTCTTTTAAATTAGTTTTAAAAGTTTAAAATTAGTTTTTAATTCTAAAAAATCCAGAAAAATCCTAAAAATTAGTTTTAATTCTAAAATAGTTTTCAAATTACATTTCTAGAGTAAAAGTAATTTTAGGCATTTTTAGGATATAATTTAGACGTAGTTGCATTTTTAATTACGTTTTATTAATTACGTTTTAGTAATTTGCACTTAGGAGTTCCCGTAAAATAGATTTCCTTAATTACTTTCCCCATTCCCGTAGTTTAATATAATCAAAATCAAACAAATCAAAACATCGAGCATTAAATTCCAAACCAAAAACGACGTTGGCAATTCACGCCTCGTTGGGAAACGATTCGGGTTAACTAATCCGTTTCAACGATCACACACGGGATTTGATTTATTATTCTTTTTCCTAAAGGAATTTGAATCTATCTTCGTGATTATTTTTATATCGATATTGAGGTTTTATCCACACACACACCCTTAAGCCTTCATTATCGCCGAATCGTCCGAACTGCTTTAAGTTTCTTACTGGTTAGTCATTCATGAGTGGCTAGCTTGTGTGAGTAAGCTTGACGGTTTGGCACGAATCAAATTTTGGCGCCTGCTGCGGGAGGGCTTTAGCGAGTTTCAGATTCCGTCTCGAATCGCGTGCATTTGAAGATCCTTCCCGAGTGAAGTTACCGTCGTTTTGTATATATATATTTTCAAAACCCAAAAAATCTAAAAATACCAAAACATTCTTCCTAGAGTGTTTGCAAAACCATAAAAATTAAAAACCAACAAAACAAACCCGAACGCCAAGCTGTTATGCGGCTCACCTTGAAGGTACAACCTATACACGGGTATAAGGAAAGTCTTGACATTAAATTGCGATCAAGAACGATCCACTCTTCGTTCCCGCCGCTGCAGCGTACTTTTGAGAGTTACCGAGCAATAGGTTGACGTGAAGGTTACAAAATATTGTTTTTTTCTTAAATATAAAACCCAAAATTATTCTTCTCTTATCCTCTTAACCCGACAATTCTTTTCTTTTACCCTCTATATGTTTAATTCTCATGGATACGATCAATTATCGTCATTGTTTTCATTGCAAAGGACGTATGGAAGAGAAACAATATTGTTGTCTTAATCCAGAATGTGTATGTGGTCGATGTGGACAACCTGGTTCTAAAAAATCTTGCTATTGGTGCGACTTAGCCTACAAACAAACTCTCGATGACTCTAAAAGTTTTTCTGACCATCCGCCACAACCCGAGATATGTTCTTATCATCATTGCCTTCATTGCCAAAGCATTATGGAAGAGAAACAATTTCGGTGTTTGAAATGTATATGTGATTGGTGCGGAAATAATTGTCGGAATGGATTTTGTGATGTATGCAATAATTTTATCAATCCAATCCAGATCTCGCCTGCCTTTATGCACGGCTAGAACAAAGAGTGCTCTTTATAATGACATAATTGGAGAACCCTCGATTCCTACTCCTTCTCCGGTGAGGAAATGGAATATGTTTCGAGCCCAAGTCACTCCCGAGCCTATCACGGAAATGGTGGAAATCGCTAACTCTTATCCGGATAATTCTTCAATTTATCAGCTCTTGTGTATATGGTGCAGAGGACCCGAATATGGTGGGAATTGTCCCGGTTGTAGCAATGGAAAATCAAGAACCGAGTTTCACCACAATCCTTACAACTAAACAACCGATTTTCCTAACCAACCTCTGTACCATGAGCCGGAATCATACTCTTGTGAGTATTGTGGTGGTCCTCACCAAGGTTTTCAATGTCAAGTTCAATTTAACAACTCAACCTTTGGTTATGAACCTTACCCGTATTCGTCACAACAATCATACTGTTGTGAGTATTGTGGAGGTCCACACGTTAATTCCGATTGTCGATGAAAACCCTATTGTTTACGAGCAAGTTCCTTGTAACAATTACGATTATCCTTATAACCCACCTCCACAATACCAAGAAGTTCAACCACAACCTTCACTAATGTCTAATCCAAAATTTCGAAGCAATGATTGATCTTAAGAATCTTCTTGATAAAATTACCCACGAAAAGAAGATCCTCCTCGAAAACTTATGGTGAATTACTCATGAAGAGCAAGCCGCTAAAATTAGTTACGGAGACCTTTCATTTACGATTCGATTCGATGACGATTATACTCCTCCGAGTGGCAATCCCACTCCGCTTTCGAACCTTTCATTTCGACTCTTCCCTTTCACTCACGCCGGTTGAGAGAAGTGACGACGTTTTGGAAGAGGTCGATGATCATAATTCTACGTATATAGTTACACCCGTTGATTCTCTCATAATGGGGATGAGCATCTTAGTACTATTCCGTAAACGGAATCATCTAATCCGAGGTCCTTATCCCAATCCCAAGAGAGTCCGAGGTTGTAGATGATATTTGTGATGAGCCTTCTCTTGATATTTCGAATGATCATGATGAGATGTTCTCCGATTCGAGGATGTATCCGATGTTGATTGTGATTCGCTTTTATGTGATTCTCTTGACATCTCCGAGGTTACTTCCGGATTTTCTCAAATCCAGTTTTCAAGTTCGATGATGACTACACCTTTGTGAAGTTAATCCTCTTTTCGACAAAGATTTTGAGTCCGATTCAGAGACCACAACGGAAGTGGTGGATATTGCTAGCTCTCGAGCACACCACTTGTCCCATCTCGTGTTCGACCTTTCTCTCCCGTCATGTGATGTTATGCAAGATGAAGAAAGTAATGAATCCGAATCGAGGATATTATGGAGATTGATTTGAAATGGTGAAGAAGATATCCTTGATAAGCCGCCAAGTGATTCTCGATATGGAAGAAATCGACTTACCCATTGATGACTTGATACCACCGGGTATTGAGGATGCCGATGATAATAACCCTGCGGGGGATGTGTTGTTATGTGATGGATTTCTTGACTCCCCTTCTTCTGATAAGTCCACCATCACTTATCCCGTTGAGCCCACATGTGAAGACAAGATTTTCAACCCCGGGATATGCATTGATGAGTTCTTTGTTAGAAACGTTGTTCGAGATAAGGATCCTCCGATGGATACCTTCAGTATTGAGCTTTCACCTCTTATCCTCTACCATGTACTCCCGACTTCTTTGGAGTATTCTCATTTTGATCCATCATCTCTTCGTCCACCCGCAAAACCGCCGGATGATGGATCATTCTTTCATGATATGCTTAGACCTACCATTTTCTTCTCCACCCAACCCACCCAGTCTCATTCTTTCCGGAGTGAGGATACCGTCTTTGATCCGGGTATCTCTACCACTTTCTTCCCCAAGGACAAATGAATTCGGGGACGAGTCAGGCTAGCGACTCGGTAACCAAAAACATTAGCGCTTCGTGGGAGGCACCCCATGCTTATCCATCTATCTTCTATCTATTGTTTAATAAGTGACGTGAAGGGGTTAGCCTTTTCGATTTCTCGTGTTTGGTTGTTTGTGATGTTGTGTTTAGGATGTTCCCGATATGAAGACTCTCGTGCTCGAAGTTTGTTTTTTCTCCACTCGAGTTTCATGATCGTTGCTTATGGAAATCCGATATCCTAATCTTATCGACTAACGTTTATCTTCTAGCATACTTAATAAACGGCTTTTAGATTTTCGTTTTTACCCTTGCTTTAAACATTGAGGACAATGTTTCGTTCTAGTCTGGGGTAGGGTAATCTTCGATTTGATTTGACCGCACTTGCTTATTTTTGTCATGTACTCTCGTAACCCCGTTTTTCCTTAGAAATTGAAAAAAATTGTGCAATAATGTGAAAAATTTAAAAATTTTTGTAAGCTTTTGTTAAGTCTTTTTTATTGAAAAGTTTGCTAGTCTCTTAGACAAGAAGCTATAAAATGCGAATTCTAGCTCACAAGGCCAAGATTTTGCAAGTTTCCCAGTGACTTTAAATATGCATAACTTTATTTCATTAGACGAAGCATTTGCTAAGATAATATATGTTTTGACACCTTGTTGACTTTTCATTTGGTGAGAGTAGGAATAGAATTACGACTTGACCGGGCGTGTTGAGCCCTAGCTTGTTCCCTTAACCATAGATAATAAAATTATCGGCTAAGCATCCGCGGATCTCATTATTTGGGATTTTAAATTTATGGAGATCGAGAAATGATAGAGTTATTTATGAGTTTAGATGCTAAGCGTGGAGTAGTTGGTTCTCTTTAGAGCCCATCGAAGGTACTTATGGCTTTTTGTTTCCACAAAATTGTTTCACCCCATATCTGTCTAATCATAATTAGAGATGTCGAGTTTTTGGCGATAGTTAGTTCTTTATCTTCTTAAAAGAATCTTTGTTTTAAAATTGGGTACACATCAAGGATCCGTAATGAATAAGAAATCGGTGATAAGTGATAAAGTAATAAGTTAAGTTATGAGTCATGTGTCGAGATCGGACCCTTGGATCTTTAGCCGGGATTGAGTGAGGTCTTAGCCTAGCCACCGGGATCCTCATTTCATGAAGCCTATAGTCTTGGAATTACCCGTGAAGCTCCGTAGTTCATAGCTCATACAAGTATAAGTGCAATGTAAAAAAAAAAAAAAAAAAAAAGTTGAAAAGTGATGAAAAAGTCAAAATTATAAGTGAATAAAAATTCCTTGATGTGGACTTCACTTTTGGGACAATGGTTCTTGAGAGAAGATGGATAACTAATTATCGACTTAGCTTTGTATCTTTATCGGAATAAAAGTTATCGAAACGAGAATTTGAAGAAATTCATTTCTCACAAAAAATAAAAAAATTCTAGAGGAAAATAGGAAAATGGGAACAAAAGGTAATTACACAAGTAACTTCCATGGCTAGTGTTAGCATCTAGAGTCATATTTAACAATGATTTCGATTTTACGCTTAGTTTGGGACTTGTGAAAAATCAGGGACGATGTATTCTATCCGTATGGTCACTTCACGTTGTGTTGTGTTTCCTACTCCGTGATCCTAACGTGTCGTTTGAAAAATGTTGGAATTATTGATCGACATGAAAGATCAACAAACCGTCATTCATAATTGGAATGTGCTTAATCGTAATATCTACATGTGAATTAAAAGGTAAACGGGGCGTCTTTAGAATTAAGGGTTCTTAATCTCTTTTGAGGAATCTTTGCTACTTCTTCATAGGTTTAGTAGAAAGAGGTTGAAATCCTTGGTTTTAGAAGCGTGAGTTGATTGCATTGCGTGAGGACACGACAATGGTCTCGTCTGGGGTATTTTGATATGTGCTTAAACACATATCTTTTCATTAGTAAATCTGACCCAAAATAACCAAGAAAGAGCCGTTTATTGCTAATATTTGTGGTTTTCTTGAGTTTGTGCTTGTGCAGGTATGGATATATAAAACACACAAAAGGAGCCAAATCGATGTAAACCGAGCACGAGAGATCAAGAGAGTTTGAGTGAGCCGGAAGGTCGGGATTGTGCATTTTGGAAGATTTTATTCTCGAGGATGATTTTAGAAGTTACAATCAAGTTTGAAGAAATGTCAAGATTAGTCCACGAGCTTTGAGTATTTGGCAGAAGTAATCCTTCAAGTTTCAAAAGTTGCAAATCAGCCCTTGGTTTATTGAAGAATTACAAGATTGGCCCTTGATAGAGATTTTCAGAAAGTACACCTTTGGTCCCTTGGAACCGAATAGACAAGTTTGGTCCCTTAAAGTTAACTTGGATCACTAATATAGTCCTAAGTCCAAAATCCTAACCCATTATTAAAACCCACGCCCAACACCTTTACCCGGCTCAAGCCCCAACCAATACCCACGGTCCAATAATTTTACCCGAATACCTATTATCCCAACCCGGTTTCACTTATACCCGAGTCAACGCCCACACCCGTCAAATAAATCAAAGAATAATAAAAATCCTACCGCGCCTTTTACCCCAATTACCCGTATGATATGAACCCTAGATATTACACTTGGTCAATTGGTCAAATTAACAGTGATTAAGGGTACTTTTGTACTTTCCCTGACACCACCTGACACATGGGGAATGACAGGTCATCAATCCGCGTGCATCATTCCTAATCTCTGCTCTGTGATTGGTCGAAGATGCGTGTAAGATCTAATCCAAGGGTGGATATCAAGTGGGATACGTGTATGATGATCCAAGGGATGAAAACAACTCAAAGAAGCACAGATGAATCCTTCCAGACCCTTCTAAGGCTCATTCACTCGTTATAAATAGCCCTTTGTATTCACAGATGTAATGGGTAGTTTTTAGAGAGATAAAGTAGTATAGTAGAGAGTAGAGAGTAGTAATTTCTGTATTTTCATTTCAATGTTTTAGTAAATTTCGTATTTCACTCTTTGTAACCTAAATTCTCATTAATAAAGTTGTTTAGATTTGTGTTAATTCAGTGTTTGACATCGCTTCATTATGTCTCAAATCAATTTTAATATTCATTTAATGCTTTTAGTACTTAAATCTCTCAAAAATGAAAAAATCATTAAAAATAAGAAAAATATTTGGAAAATAAAAATACTCTCAATCTCCTTAATAAAGCTCTACTATCGCTTCTAAACCTTTTAAGCTTCTTCATAGCTCATCAAGGTTAATGTGTGCTTAATCTCAATTTCAAACAAATTTCACATCTAGTCAACATAAGTCAACCGATGCGTAATTGGAATTGGATTCTTCGGTTTTGGATCCGAATTGGGTTATCTGATTGAATTTCAATGGATATGATTAGTTTAGTGTTGTTTTGAACCGAGATAAAGCTAAATGAGTGGATGTTTGTAAGTTTTAGAATCGATATATTTGAATCATAAACCGCATAAGTAGCTTAGTCTTAATATGTTAGCTAATGTTGTTTTGATTACATCAAGTAGCTTAGTTATAATTGTTAGAATATAGTTTTTAGTCGCTAGTAAGTTTTATTATAGATTTGATAAGAGTAGATCGCATAATCGTCAATAAGTAGTGTTTGGATTGGAACTGCTCGTGATGAAGATTGATTCAATTGGATTAGTTTTTGTGGGTTTATTAAGGTCTAGTGAATACATATCGCCTTGATATTATATCTACTTTCTCTAAAAGTCAAAATCACTAGTAAACTACTCTCATTCTCATATCTCGTTGAATGTTGATATTCAAAAGCTAGATTTAGGTTTAGAATTTAGTAGTCTAGCTTTTGGTAACTTTGTTTTAGCTAAAAACATTAAAATCAGTTCACTACTTTGGATCAAAATTCACTTTGGTCAAAATTTCACAACTGTTCTTCAAAAGTCAAACTGTGTCAAAAACAAGTTTGTGCAGATCTTGCAGACCTTGCACAATGGTCATTTCAAGTAGTTAGGGTCTGATATTTGGCATATTCACTCTTTGCTAGGTGGTCTTGAGGACTGCATAACTGCTTTTCACTGTAGCTTAATATATAAGCTGGTGCAACAGCTTAAACATAGGGCTAGAAAACTGCTTGATAATTAGCGGCTTGCACAACACTTGGTAGATCTCTGATTTAAGGTTAGGAGTAGCTGGATTTAGCTGATATTAGCTTATTTTGGTAGTACTTAGCTTCAGTTACTGTTGGGTAGCTTATTTCACTGATTAGCTTATCTTTAGTAGCTTATTTCAAAACTGATTGCACTGCAGCTCTTACATCTTACACATAAGCTGCTGATTTCTTATTTTTCATAGATTTATATTAAGATTTTAGAATTTTCCTGAGTTTTTCATAATTTTTGGTTACTGTTTACTATTTTTCTTTATTAAAATAAGTTTTTAGGCATTTTAAAATAGCTTTAATTGCAAATAATTGAGAAAAAGTTCCAAAAAAAAATAATTTTTCAATTTTCTCAGTTTAAGATAAATATAAAAAGCAAAAAATATTTTTCCTTATTTTTCCTTATTTTCCTCTTTTATTTGGTATTTTCACAATTTAAATTAGATTAAAATAGTTTTAAATTAGTAGAAAATAGAAAATAATCGAAAATTACAAAACAGTTTTGAAAAGTCTCTTATGGTATTTTAGATTTTTAGAAAATAGTTTCACATTTTTCTCCTTAATTTTCATATTTTTAGTCTTTTAAATTAGTTTTAAAAGTTTAAAATTAGTTTTTAATTCTAAAAAATCCAGAAAAATCCTAAAAATTAGTTTTAATTCTAAAATAGTTTTCAAATTACATTTCTAGAGTAAAAGTAATTTTAGGCATTTTAGGATATAATTTAGACGTAGTTGCATTTTTAATTACGTTTTATTAATTACGCTTTAGTAATATGCACTTAGGAGTTCCGTAAAATAGATTTCCTTAATTACTTTCCCCATTCCCGTAGTTTAATATAATCAAAATCAAACAAATCAAAACATCGAGCATTAAATTCCAAACCAAAAACGACGTTGGCAATTCACGCCTCGTTGGGAAACGATTCGGGTTAACTAATCCGTTTCAACGATCACACACGGGATTTGATTTATTATTCTTTTTCCTAAAGGAATTTGAATCTATCTTCGTGATTATTTTTGATATCGATATTGAGGTTTTATCCACACACACACCCTTAAGCCTTCATTATCAGCGAATCAGTGTCCGAACTGTTTTAAGTTTCTTACGGTTAGTCATTCACAAGTGGCTAGCTTGTGTGAGTAAGCTTGACGGTTTTGCACGAATCAATACCTTTGGAAGAAGAGTGATAAACGCGGAATTTGCTCCCCGTGGCATCCTACATGTAGCAAAGAAAATCCAAAATAAATCATTCTACATCGTGTTTAAGACACTCCCAATACTTCTTAAAAAAAACGAAAATCCGTCAGGACCCGGAACCTTATCGCTACTACAATCCCAAACCGCGGTTCGAATTTCATCCAAAAATACTTGCATCTCGAGCTCTTCACGTTCTAAAGTAGACAAAGAAACTAATGCAAAATGCGGACAAATTTGTGTTTGAGGCAACTGATCATGGAATTTAGACTTACAAAAATCATGGAAAGCCAATTTTACTTCTTGTGGAGTTGAAATCCAAATTGTTTTTCATTATCATAAATTTAGTATATATATTAAGATTATTTATTTTAATGTTTTATCAACTATGTTAAATGTATCATAAAAAATGTTTTGTTTTATGTTTATAAATGTTACTTATTTATTGCAAGGCAATGATTTTATATATAAAATTTTATAATTTAAATTAATAAACAACTTAACAAAAACACACAACATATTTTTAGTTATATTAAGACTTTCTAGTTATCTCTTAACATTAAGATGGTTGTCAAATTTAGACTATAAACATTTTAATTAAATAAACAACACCTTAGTATTTATAAACGGTCATACAGTACGTGTATTTGATGTGTCGTTAGTCACGAGGTTGTACAGTTGTAAGCTTAATCTGACAATCAAACAAAAGAGAATCACGTTTTCTTTTCTCTACGTAAGTATAATTTGTGTTACTCGAACAATGACTCTTTAACTACTAGTAAAATGCAACAACATTTGTACATGACTATGTAAATGGAAGTTTACACTCGTAGCGGTGTTTTTCTTTTAGCTAATATACGAGTTTATAAGTTTATTAGAACATAAACTAATAAAGGTATATCCGTGAACATTAATTGGATGTTCACGAACGTAAAACAAGAAAATAAGACTTGAGTTCATGTTCGTATATTTAAATAAATGATCACATATTTTTTTTGTCTATGTTGTAATTAATGAATGAACGATCATAAACTGAACTTTTCACTGAACAGTTCATGATCGCGTATGGTCCCCCGGCACCCATACGGCTCAGGCGCGGATCATACATAACCCGCCGGAGGCTACTTAACCACCACCAAGGGGCGCGCGGCTCGGACACCAAGAGAAGGACCAATCCACAGACAAGAGACGCGTCCGAGGAAGGCCATAACCACGACCCACATAAAAGGTAGGGAATCTCGCCCAGGCTTAGAGTACTACTGCCTGCAGTCCCCAAAAAGGGAAAGCGGGACAACTCCCGCCCAAAAGCATCGCTGTCACAACAATGGGACAAACTCTGGAGTTGACCTACGTCACTCCCCACTTGCAAACCGCCTCCTCTGGCCCGCGACCTGAGAACACGACATAAAGGTCAACCATATAAATAGAGCCCCCGCCACTATTCAAACAGTAACACATTTTTCACTCTCTCTAGAACTAACTTTATCTCTAAAACCATTACTTACTCTCACACCGGAGGTTAACCGCGGAACCCCGTTCCGCGGTGAGACTAACGGTGTTTGCTTTCTTAGCAGCTTTAAATCAGGAATCATACTTAATACAAGATCTATTTTCAGGGAAGTTAGCATACACTAATCTTCATCAGGGGAGCGCCCAGAATTGTATTAACAAGTTGGCGCCATCCGTGGGACCAGTTACATAACTGCGTTTCCAAAAAACTCTAATGAGTAACCTGACAAAAAACCCTTCCCCGCCTCCCGAGCCGCCCACGGTCGAAACACGGGTGGGAAGAAAAAAGTGCAAGACGCAGAACAATACCGCCTTATCGCGCAGCAGCAGACGCCAATAAGGGAGTTCTGCGAAAGGCACTACCATCAGATCTTGCCCTTAATGGCGGAAAAGGTCCATCAAGAAAAAATAGACCGGGTCAAAACCCGTCTGGATTTTGATGATGAGACTAGGAACGAGAGATCTCGAGAACACGCCCGGAATACCCGCCCGGAGTCTGAAAGAAAACGGGCATCTAAAAGGAGGCACGGAGCTAGTCCTAGTGCCAGTCGCATCTTCGAATATTCCAAGTCACGGAGTGTCTTTCGAGACTCGCAATGAGACGATGGGTGTTCTAGAGAAAAGTGCCAGTTGGAAGCCAAGAGGCCGCGACCGAATGTATTCTCAAGGCTGGAAAAGGAACGTCCGCATGTGACCACGAGACTCGGTGACCAAAAACCAACTCTGTTCTCTAGACTTCAATCAAAGGTGTCTTCCCGCAGGCAACGTAAAAGAGAAGCCGAGAAGCAGAAAAAACGGGACGCGGCTGAAAGGGATTCGGTCGATAGACACCAATGAAGCCGGAGCTTGACCCGCGACAGTGCTTCTCACTCAAAGTCTGGCAGAGGGGAAACATATCACTCATGCCGCAGCAGAACCAGAGAAGTGTCTCCTCCAGAAAGCGAAGAAAGCACGGGAGGGCATTGGAAGTCCACCCCAAAGAGCAAAGGAGGAAGGGAATCCGATGAACTCTATTCCTCGTATGACGTGGCTGATGCAGACCCCTTCACCCATCGAATACGGAATTTTGAATTCCCAAAAAGAACAAGAATGCCATCTCACATCAGAACATACGATGGGACAGGAGATCCGGAGGATCATCTGAAGATCTTCCAGACCGCGGCCAAGGTGGAAAGATGGGCCATGCCAACATGGTGCCACATGTTCAAATCCACGCTAATTGGGCACGCCGATCCGGTTTGATGAGTCATGCCGAGAGCATTGTGACTTTGAAGAATTAAGGTCAAGTTTCCTCGTACTTCCTTGACAGAAGAAGTATACGAAATACCCTGCTGAGTTGCACCACATAAACAATGGAAGGGAGTCCACAGGCGTTTGTGGGCGCCCAAGACGGAGAGCATGCATGTGAAAGGAGCCACGAATGCATGAGTGTCAGCTTCATGCATGGGATAACAAACCGAAACTAATCGAAGGCTCAATGACAACATTCCCAGGACGCAAGATGAGATGTGGAAGGTAGTAAAAGCATTCCTCGAGGTGAGTTGGCGCGGCTAACGCATAAAGAAGAAACATTCCTGGAAGAACCGGGACGGAGGACAGAAAAACATCCAGATCTTCGAGAGAAAGGGGGAGTTCAAGACCCGCTCGAGGCCAGAAAGGAAGAGGGGGGGACAGGTTCACCCCCCTCACAAAGACGCCGAATGAAATCCTGGCCATGGATACGGTCAAATTCACAACCCCTCCGCCAATGTCTAGCCCGGTCGAGTCTAGGAATAAAGACAAGTACTGTGATTTCCACAGGGAAAAAGGGCACAACACGGACGAATGCTATCAGTTGAAAAAACATATAGAAGAGGCGGTTAGGTCTGGACAGCTCGCACATCTGGTCAAGGAAATCAAGAATGGGGTCAAAAAGAATGGTGGCCCCAAAGGTGGAAAAAAAGACACCGCGGCCAAGGACAAAGCTCATGCCATATACATGGTCCAAACTTGGCAGCGGACGGTCAAACCCAAGCTGGGTGCGGATGCAGTCCTGAACATGGAAATATCCTTTCCCCCCATATCCGGGGATGATTGGGATGACCACCCGCTAGTGATCAAGGCAGATGTAGAGGGGTGCACAATCCACAGGATGTACGTGGATAACGAAAGCGCTTCAGAAGTTCTATACGAGCACTGCTTTAACAAGCTAAGCCCGGACATCCGCAAAAGACTGATCCCCGCCTCGGCACCATTATTGGGTTTCAGTGGAGAGCTTTCATAGCCATTAGGGCAGATTCTCCTGGAGGTGACATTGGGAGACGAGGAGAGGTCAGCTAGCGCTTGGATGAACTTCATGGTGGTACGATCTCCTTCTCCTTACAATGGGATAATTGGACGGACGGGGATTAGGCTGTTGAGAATAGTGCCATCCATAGCACACGGGATGTTGAAATTCCCTACCCGTGACGGAGTTGTAACTTTTCATAGTGACAAGGTAGTTCCGGTTGAATGCAGAATGGTCGCAGAGCCAAAACCCTATCTTACTACCAGGGAGGCAGAGGTGAAGGAAGGAGTCGCAGTCGCGATCAACCCCAAATTCCCCGACCAAACGATCACCATTGGGGGAGGGTTAAGTGAAAAAGAGAAAAAGAGCCTCTGCGATCTGCTCAAAAATAACTTGGACATCTTTGCTTGGGAACCCTCTAATATGACCGGAGTTCCGCAGACAATCGCGGAACACAGGCTCAACGTCAGAGATGGCTACGACCCCGTACGGCAAAAGAAGAGAGGGCAAGCCCCAGAAAGAAACAAAGCGATCAATGAAGATGTTACCAAGTTGGTTGCAGCAGGAATTATGAAGGAAGTACACTACCACGACTTGTTGTCTAATCCCGTTCTCGTCAAAAAGAGCGACGAAAGCTGGAGAATGTGCGTGGATTTCAAATATCTGAACAAAGCCTGTCCAAAGGATTGCTATCCCCTGCCGGAGATTGACTGGAAAGTCGAATCCCTCTGCGGATACCCATTTAAATGATTCCTCGACGCGTATAAAGGGTATCACCAAATACAAATGGCAGCCGGGGATGAGGAGAAAACAACATTCCACACAAACCAAGGCATCTTCTGCTACACCAAAATGCCTTTTGGTTTGAAGAATGTTGGCGCCACGTACCAAAGGCTCGTGGACAGAGCATTTGAGAAGCAGATTGGAATAAATTTGGAAGTGTACGTTGACGATCTAGTCATCAAAAGCCACTCAGAAGAAGAAGTGCTCAGAGACATAGAGGAGACTTTCAGAACCTTACGGAATATCAACATGAAACTAAACCCCAAGAAATGCACATTTGGGGCAGAACAAGGAATGTTCCTAGGACATGTGATAAGCAAGGGGGCATCAGAGCTTGCCCGGATAAGTCCAAGGCCGTGGCCGTGCTCAGATTCCCAACAACCAAAAAGGAGGTGCAATCTTTGAATGAAAAGTTAGCCAGTTTGAGCCGTTTCATGTCCAAGTCAGCAAAAAAATGGCTCCCATTCTTCAAGACGCTGAAGAAATGCATCAAGAAGAGCAACTTTCACTGGACAGCCGAGGCAGAACAGGCATTCAAAGAGATGAAGCAGCACATTGCCGACCTACCAATGGTCATTGCACCACACCCGAAAGAAGAACTGATCATGTACCGGCCTCGCCTCGTGAAGTCAGAAGTTCGGTTTTGTTGGCACAAAGAGAGTCGTGCAACACTGTGTATTTTGTCAGCCGCGCTCTAAAGGGTCCGGAGGTGAATTACCCCCCAATGGAAAAACTGGTCCTCGCACTGGTGTATGCGTCCCGTAGTCTGCGGCGATACTTCCAAGCACACCCTGTGGCGGTAATCATGGATCAACCACTGAAGCAAGTCCTGACAAAAATGGAGAAGAGTGGAAGAATGGCCAGATGGGCAATAGAACTGGACGAGCATGACATTAGCTTCCGACCCCGGACAGCCATTAAAGGGCAAGTGCTAGCGGACTTCATCGCCGAGATACCAGAGGAAGGAACTCGAGACAACGAAGAGAAGAAGCAACCATACTCAGAGCCGTGGAATTTATTCACAGACGGCTCCTCATGTCAGGAAGGTTCTGGAGTAGGCCTAATCCTAACAAATCCTGATGGAAAAGAATTCACATACGCCATGTGTTTTGAATTCGAGGCATCCAACAACGAGGCCGAGTATGAGGCACTGATCGCGGGATTGAGGATCGCGGAACAGATGCAGGTAAAGGACCTATCGGCAAACGTTGATTCCCGCCTCATGGAAAATCAAATAAACGGAGCATATGAGGCAAAAGAGGAGAGTATGGCACGCTACTTGGCAAAAGCTAAAGCACTGATCGAAGGATTCCGGACGTTCTCTATCAAACAGATTCCCCGGAGCCAGAACAAGCAAGCAGACGCGCTGAGCAAGATTGCATCTACCAGCTTTGCTCACCTGACAAAACAGGTGCTCGTGGAAGTCTTGAAGGAAAAATCCATCGAAGAAAAGGAGGTGTTGGCAATCGTGGAGGAAGACGGGGATACATGGATGACACCCCTGATCGAATATCTAAGGAATGAAACATTGCCGGCGGATGATAACAAGGCTAGAAAACTGCGGATCAAGGCAAGGCAGTACACATTGAGAGACGGAATCCTATTCCGGAAATCTTTCCTAGAACCATGGCTCCGGTGCGTAGGCCCCATCCAAGCCAACTATGTGCTGCGAGAGATTCACGAAGGATCGTGTAGCATGCACTCAGGGCCAAGGGTGGTGGTTGCCAAAGCAATCTGGTCCGGATATTACTGGCCAACAATGCACAAGGACGCTCATGAGCTAATACAGAAGTGTGAAGATTGCCAGGTTCACCGCCCAGTGCCAAAGAATCCGCAACAAAACCTGACCCCTGTTACTTCCTCCTGGCCCTTCTATAAGTGGGGCCTAGACATCTGCGGACCTTTCCCAGAAGGACCCGGCAAAGTAAAGTTCATGATTGTGGGGATAGACTACTTCACCAAATTGATTGAAGCCAAACCTCTAGCCTCCATCACAGGAAGACAAGTGAAAAAGTTTGTCTGGGACAACATAGTCTTTCGATTCGGTTTGCCAGGAGAAATAGCGTCGGATAATGGAAAACAGTTCCGCGACAACCCATTCAAAGACTGGTGCGAGAAGCTTAACATAAAGCAAGGATTTGCTTCAGTCAAGCATCCGCAGGCAAATGGGTTGGTAGAAAGCACGAACAAAAGTTTGGGAGAAGGCATTAAGGCAAGGTTGGAGAGGGGAAGCAAGGACTGGGTAGAAGAAGTGCCGCATGTGCTCTGGGCACACAGAACCATGATTAAAACAAGCAACGGGGAAACCCCATTCTCCCTTACATACGGCACTGAAGCAGTTATCCCAGTCGAGATCGGAATGCCAAGTCTCCGATGCACAACCATAAACCAAATCTCCAACGACCAGAACCTCCGCTTAAACTTAGACATCCTGGAAGAAAGAAGGGAAGCCGCTGCCATTGAAGAAGCACGCAACAAGGCAAGGATGGAAAAGTACTACAATGCCAAGGTACGAAGCACGGCATTCAGGCCTGGAGAATTCGTCTACCGCAGCAACGAAGCTAGTCGAGCGGAGGACACAGGAAAGCTTGGCCAAAAATGGGAAGGGCCGTATGAAGTGGTGGAAGCACTAGGAATGGAGCGTATAGGCTCGAGGAGGCGGATGGGACGCTACTCCCAAGAACATGGAACATCCGCAACTTGAAGAAATGTTATGTGTAGGTAGGTTTTCCCCACCTCTTGTAAGTTGATCACGGATCAGGTCCGGACAACAGGGGAACCGCTTTAAATTTGCATGCTTTCCGTTTTATTGTAATATTTTCCAGTTATTAATGAAATGTAGAAGCCTGGCCCGCTCTACAAATTTTCCAACACAAAGATTCATTTACATCTTTTATTTTGCATCTCTTGCATATCTTCACATCCGCGACAAACAATGTCGCACATAAAGGACGAAAGCAACCTCAAAATTGACTCGGGGCATATAAGTGGTATTGCAAACCCATTGACCATCCCACGCTACCCCGGATCGCTAAAGTACGGCCACGGTACAAACCAAAGCCGGAACAATTAACTACGCAAACAAAAAGCATATATGTATTAGCCAAAAATATTTCCATTAAGTCCACGAAGGATTTTTTACAAGTACACAGGGGCATACCCCCGAATTACAAAATAAAGGCACCACTGCAACTGCGGCCCTAACCAAACAGACAAAGTTACTAAGCTTCACATAAACTTGAAAGGCGACATAGTCTAAATGCCGCCCATGGAAAGATACCTCAAACATCCCCGGCACGATCAAGAATGCTCGTGTCGAACATGTCATCATGTGTGACATGTTCCTCCTCCTCTTTCTCATCCTCCCCGGTAGTACCAGTGACCACAGCAGAAGGAGTCGGACCAAAGGGAACTATAACCATGGAAGGCTCCCAGGTGGAAGTAACCTGGTGCACAACCTCGGAGACAATCAGCTCAGGGTTCCAAAAATCAAACTTCTTACCGTACATTCGATTTTTCCTCTCTTTATACGCGGCAATAGCATGCGGACGCCTAGTAATGGTTTGCAATAAAGAACTGGGAAGCGCAACCTCCTTCGCCGCCGGGGCGTTAAACACAAAGTCTCCCGAACCGCTGGGTCGTTCCTCCTGCAACACCAACTGAGACATAAGGAACTCCAGGGAAGAATCCTTGCACGCCTCTAAGGAGTCTAAAATCGGGAAAGGGACGTCACTAAGACGTATAACAGATTCGAGATAAATCTCCTTCGCCCGAGGATTATAGGCCTTGATCTGTTCTAGTTTCACACCCTTAGACCCATGCACAACCCCCGCCTCCAGACCCTGCCTTAGGCCTTCCACAATAGCCTTGCTTATACAATCCCCCAACTGCGTCTGCAACTCATCAGACTGCTTAAATGCCATCCATGCCCTACGGAAGCCGTGCCCAATCACCCACCGCTTACCTTCAATTGCAAGAAGAGTGCTAGGGAACAACTCTTCGTCAAAATCACGATTCAAATCCGCTAGTCTCTGATCCAGTTGAGCCAGCTGGGTATCATAAGTGCTCCGGACCCCTTGCTCACACTCCTTCAACTTCTCCTCAAGCGACCCAAGCCCCTTTACTTGTTCTTTAAGATCATCACAAACGGAGGTAAGACCGGCAACCTTACCCTTTAACTCCGCATTCTCAACAGTTAAATTGGCCAGTTGTTCATCTTTGGGAGCAATCATGACCTCCAACTGCGCCACATGCTCCCGCAACCTCCTAACCTCCTCAGATTCATACTCGAGCAAACCAACACGCTCGCGGAGACCCTTCGCCTCCACAGCCCTAGTCTCCAACTCTTGAACTTTCCCCTTCAGAGCCTCAATCCTCCTATCCCTCCTCTCGAGCCTCTTGCTCAACTTGTTGGTTTGGTTTAGCTCAAACTCTAGCCGTAGGCGCACTTCAGAAGACATACAAGTTTGTTGCATAGTCATGATGTTATACTGCTCAATTAAATCTGTGTGCGGCATATTACGCAGCGTGGACAAATAGCCGGGAGTTGCAAGATTATCCAACATGCTATGACAAACCCAAGCATCGTTCATGCGGAAATCATTGGTAGGCAGCCACTTGGGAACATAAACATTTTTCACCTCCGCTGTTTCCACGAATAAAGACTCGTAAAAGTCATCGTCAGAGGCCGCAGGACGATGAACAGATTGGTCCTGCGGCGGAGACTCAGACCCAAAAACACTCCCCTGCTGCAAAGGTGGGGGCTGAGATGGGCCGGACATCTCAGTATCTAAGTTTTCCTGGTGAGCGCTGGTGGATGTCTTCGAAGTAGCATCCGGATCTGACTGTAGAAGCGGGGTAGCCTCAGAAAAAGAAAAAATAGTGTCCAGTTGCTGAGGCTTGGAGTCGGACTCATCACGAAGCTCCACAACAGCAATAGGCCCCGCGGTAGCATCACCTACATAGCCAAGAAACACTTGGGTCATTTCTCCATTCAAAAAATAAAAGAAAGCGGCATAAATAAGGTAGGACCCTTACCAGCAGCAGACCCGGAACCCTGCTCCGGCGCGGGAGTAATCTTTTTCTTCTCCGGCTGCTTGACGGGGACATCAAGCCGGACTCTCTTCTTCCCGGTGGCTTTGCTGGCTTTGGCCGCCTCCACATTTTCCACAATGGTCTCTTGGACCAGCGTGATTAAGTTCTCGGAAGGCTCTATTTCATCTTGCAGCGTCTTCTCGCCCTCTTGCAACGTTCTTTCGCCGGACGTCACTTCGAAAGGATCCGGCTGGTTGATGAAAGCGAAGAGAGACATCTCTGCAAACAAAAGAAAACATGCGTTAATAACAAAGACAAGGGGGTGAGAAGACAATAAGACGCGACAAACCCTAAAAGAAGAACCCACCCTCAAGATCCGGGTTATAAAGTGGGGGCGCGTAGCATCATCCCAAGCACGGCTAAGGCCAATCACGCAGGAAAGGCTCGAAACTTCTTAAAAGGAGCACGCGCATGTCAAGGAGACGTAATAACTCCAGTCAACATCACATCGGTCGGGGTGGATCACGGTCAACAGAGACCTTCTCATTCCACGGATAGACAAAGGAAAACGGTCGCGTCAACCCAAAAGAAATACTCCTTCCAATTCTTTACAGAATTCAAGGGAGCGGTATGACAAACCGGCACAACCAACGACTTAGGACCCTTACGCTTCTCTAAGGTCATCCACCCATCCTTCATCCCAGAATAATAAAACTTCCTAAATAAAGATACGGTGGGGGTTCCACCATGAACGCGACAGAGGATCTCAAAATGACTAATCCTAGCAGCGGCTAATACGGACAACTGCGACAAATGGATTTGAAAATACTCCAAAACTCTACACAGGAACGCGGAAAGGGGAATCCTAAAATTACAGAATTCAAAAAACCTAGTGTATACGCCTATCTTACCCTGAGGGGCATCCCTTATGGTATCATTAGGACCAGGAAGCAGAGGATGAACAGTAGATGGGATATGGTATTTAGAGCAAAAATCACTAAGATCTTTCTGTGATAGCTTACAAGTAAAATCGCTTAGGAGTTTTTTAGCCATGGAACTATAATAAGGGAAGAAAAACCTAACCTGAGAAAGTAAAGACGCACACAAAGGGCTGGGTAAGCTTTTTTATTTTTTACACGCGAAGATAAAATGGCAACAGTAGCCGAGAAGGTAAAAAGGAGGGGTATTTATACTCTCCTAAAAGTAAAACCATCAGGCTAATCGAGGGGCCGAAAAGTCGCCACGTTTCCAGCCTTTATTGAACGGCCCAGATCCGCTTAGATCAACGGGCGAGATTGAAGCAGCCAAAATGTCACGTCAGTCAGAAAACGCGCGGTCAAGAACCGTTCGCGATTCTCAAAGGACAGCTGTAACGCTTATCCATGGTATAAGTGGAAAGTACAGTCAGCAATGACTAGGGGTACGCGCAGGACACCAATCCGCGGATAGACGAAAGAACTTAGTCTAGAACATTTGTCCTGAACCGACAAACATACTAGACTGGGGGGACTTGATCGTGTATGGTCCCCCGGCACCCATACGGCTCAGGCACGGACCATACATAACCCGCCGGAGGCTACTTAACCACCACCAAGGGGCGCGCGGCTCGGACACCAAGAGAAGGACCAATCTACAGACAAGAGACGCGTCCGAGGAAGGCCATAACCGCGTCCCACATAAAGGTAGGGAATCTCGCCCAGGCTTAGAGTACTACTGCCTGCAGTCCCCAAAAAGGGAAAGCGGGAAAACTCCCGCCCAAAAGCATCGTTGTCACAATAATGGGACAAGCTCTGGAGTTGACCTACGTCACTCCCCACTTGCAAATTGTCGCTCTCATGGCCCGTGACCTTGAGAACACGACATAAAGGTCAACCATATAAATAGAGGCCTCGCCACTATTCAAACGGTAACACATTTTTCACTCTCTCTCTAGAACTAACTTTATCTCTCTAAAAACCATTACTTACTCTCACACCGGAGGTTGACCGCGGAACCCCGTTCCGCGGTGAGACTAACGATTTTTGCTTTCTTAGCAGCTTTAAATCAGGAATCACACTTAATACAAGATCTATTTCCCGGGAAGTTAGCATACACTAATCTTCATCAAGGGAGCGCCCATAATTGTATTAACAGTTCATGAATTGTTTATTAAACATTCGGTATTTACAGCCCCAGTAAATGCTATTTCCATGAATAATTAGTACTACATAATTGTTAACTAAACTATCACCAAATGCTATATTGGTAAGACATTTGACCTCCTACAAGAAGTTAATGGTTCAAACCTCACTAGTTACACAATTGAGGATGGTCATAAAAGGTGAAAACGATCACATAGATTTACCGATTAAGTCGTATACATTCGAGTATATAAAAAGTCGCTCCACATAAAAAATTATCTGTTATAGAGTAAATGTGTAACTTTTTTCCATCAAAATATTTAACATTCCTTTTCAATAAATGCATAAACAATTAAGGAACAATTACCTTCTCTGTCTCAAAATTAGAGTTCATTTTTTTAATACGTCTTCAAATAATTATTCACTTCTCATTTCAACCAATAATTTTTTTAATGAGTGGAGATGATATTTTATTGTTTAAAGAGTGTAATGACTCAAGTTTTCTAAAACTGTGTGTTGTTGTCAATAGACAATAATTTTGTAACTGAAAGAAACATATTTTATTGCACAAAAAGTTATAAGTGGTTAAGTGTACTTTAAAACCATCCGTAATAATGCATGTTTGCGCGTGTCTTCAAGAATGTGTCCTCAACCAAAAAAATGCAAGAATCGGTCGACGATACAATCAAGTCGTAGAGGAAAGTTTTATGGGCTCAATTTGAGTTGTGTAAGTTGTTATTTTGTTTATGTGAGGTATATTTGTATATAAGTGAGGTATATTTGAATGGTGACCGTATTTGTGTTATTACACTAAGTTGGTGGTTGTAAAATTTGTAGTAGAAAAAGAAAATTGAGTTGACACTACTCAGTAATGACCGCGGTCATGAGACTTCCTTATGTCTAACGTAAATTAAAAAAAAAAAAAGTGCTTTAAGGTTGGTTTAATACGGAATCCAAACACCACCTTGTTTGCCGTTTCTTGTATACAAATTATATATATATCAACATCAACACATAAACTAAACGGTGCTTCCAATAATAAACAACCCATATCACAAAAACAAAATGACAATCTCCTCCCCAACACCCATCTCCCAAAAACAAAACCAAACATTAATATTCTCATACGGCACCTTAAAAAAAGGCTTCGCAAATCACAAACTCATGCAAACCCTCATCTCCCAAAAAGACGCCTTCTTCATCGGCAACTACACCACAGACCTCAAACTCCCTCTCGTACAAGGCCCACACGGCGTCCCCTTCCTCCTCAACCTCCCATGCACGACCTCCTCCCACTGCGTCTCGGGAGAACTCTACTCCGTTACTGACGTAGGACTCCAACGCTTGGACGTGCTTGAAGGTGTGACGTTGGGACATTACGAGAGGCTGCCTGTTGGTGTAAGGGAGGTGGGTGGTGGTGGAAAGGGAGTGGTGGTGGTTATGGCTGAGGCGTATTTTGGACACAGGAGCTTTGCTGAGGAGATGTGGAGGAGGAATGGTGAGAAGGGTTTTGAATGTTTTGATCGTGAAGTTGAGAAAGGTTATGTTAGGAGGGATTTGAGGCCTAAGGATCGGAGTTTTCGTGAAATGATTGACATGTTTTGCGCCGAGGGTTTATGAGGTTTGGGCTTGATTTGTTTTTGTTAAGTAAGCACAGTAGCGTTAAGTGGTAGCTGTTTTGTTTTATAAAATTGTTTGTTAAGGTAGGTGTGATTATATTTTAATGTGTAAATTGAAGTAAAAGTAGCATTAGAATTTAGATGCTTGTATTAAACTTTTCCACAAAAATGCTAACTGAGCCAAACATACCCTTAGAAACTGAAAACCCTATGCATTGTGTTTTGAAAAATAGCATTGTGTTCTAACTTGTAGATTGTTCAGGTAAAGTGAAACGGGTTCTTGTTATCTCATTATTTAGGGATCAAATATTCGGGTTTAAAGAAAATGATTTAGGAATAGCTGCAATAAACTGATTCTGAATATTTGATTATTTCATGGTCGTTTTACATGTAGATCCTTATACAAATATCGGCTATAAAAATTTTAAAACAGTCGATTGTGTGATTATCACGACTTTACACAGCTAAAGCACATCCAAACAGTATTTCGTGCAAATTGCTGATTTCTGGTTTTGATAATCTTATATCACATACATATATAGTTACTATTATCTGGATTTTGATGCTTAAAAAATTGAGCTATTCACTGAAGAGTGCTTATATTTATTAATATATTTTAATTATTAAATGTTTGTTTTGACAGCTTGTGGAAAAAGCAACTGAAGTTGCTATGTAGTCCGAATAAATTTATCATTCAAGCTTCGGCATGGATGACATTGTTCTGTGAATCTTAAAGAGTCGCAGCCAGATTGCAGTGTAAGTATATATTTAAGGATGAGTGTGCTTCAGCATTGATTTATGTTTATTAATTGTATTCTTGATGTTGGCATGTTCTGTTGCCCAAACTCGTGATTAATTATGTATCAATTTACAAGAATTATATTCTGATTTTGTGGTTTAACTCTGATCCATTTTAAGATATCATGATCACATATATACATTTGTCAACGTACAATGACTACAAGTTCTGTATCGATTGCCCTTTACCTATCACACATGGTATGTAACTTCAATGAACATAATGAATTACAAGCCCGCACTATATACTTACAATAAGGGGCACAAATAGCGGGTAAACACAAACTTTATATGCTTTTTATATGGCAATCACAATATTTATAGAATTTCTATAACATTCACAAGCGAGTTTGCATCTTCTTTTGTGATGGTTAAGCATATGCAACCTTCATTGTGTTTGTTTTATCTAGCAGAGAAATGCAACTTTCACCTTACTCGCATAATACTTTTGCTCCTGCAAAGGTATCCACCATCTGTTGCACGGTTGTCTCAATGCAACACCATATTGAATTACTGCGGTTGGTGTATTAAAGAACTTAACTTTGAGAATTTGTGTACAGACATAACACAGGTGCAGCCACTGCCATTACATTTTGCGTATAGTTTACTGACCTTAGATGGCTCGGTTTTGGTGTTGGTGCATGTCCATCCTTCTGGGCACTTGCAGTTGTGTTGTTACTGGTGTCGCACAAGTGAAAAAGTAGTAAGTAATATACAACATGTTCCAAGTATAGACCCGGCCAAGTAACTAAATAGTGGAAGTTGCAAAATGGGCGGGTTGGGTGACGGGTCAGACCCAGGCTTTACGGGTCTGGTTTGACTAGCAAACATTCTTTTGTCAGTTTGCTAACATTAAGCAGTCCAGTAAATATGAATATGTTGACTATTTTAACTACAATAATAATAATCTACCTTTTCTAGTATATGTTGCAACTTGGTAAGCATCAAACATACACCTTGGTCTCTAAGCGAGTTTTGACCCATTTAATTTTCTTTGTGTTTTAGGTTAAAGAAAAATATTTATATTACTTCTTTGACTATATGTAAACCCAATCTAAATTGACACATTTCTGAGGGAGTGACTCGAAAGTGATTGAATAGGATGTGCCTAGAAAACTTAATGGTTCTGTATAGAATTAAATGACAGTATTCAGAGGCCTATAGGGCTTTCGGAAGATGATATTCCGTGAGTTCTAAAACGTGAATTTATGTGACAGTCACATGATGATTGAGAACTGAAACTGAGACAAGAAACCAGTTAGAACAATCGTAAGTTTGAAAAGCTGTAATGAACAAGGAATACATAGGAGAGTGTTGGCTTACACTCTGGGACTCCATAGCTGATCTACTTTTTGTTTCAAGTTGTCTATTACTACGTCTTATGCTATAAATGTTGTCCATTTCAATGATTATCTTGTAAAATAATGAGTTGTGTTACGCCGAAATACAATGGATTCTCGGAAGTTGTATTCTACCGAAATACAATGGATTCTCACGAAGCCATTGATTCTCGTCAAGTGTTGTTCCTCAGACAATATTCGGAAACCGAGGACAAAACTTGTCAACTTTGAACCCTAAAGCGCCATAGGCGATTATCCCGTCAACATGTTATATACTGGTTTGTTTGGTCATTATCATATAACGGTTCATAATATCTCGCCGCATATACGTAAAATTCTCAACTCGAATTGTATCCGATTGAATATTTCGGTAGAACCGCCGATTGATTCGATCCGAAAGTGTTCACACGCCTTTCAGAGTATTAAGCATATCCGTTGGTATTCGTTATTACTACATATCCCCTACATACTTGATTTTGGCTTGGCTAAAGTAACGAACCAGGCAACCAGGGAGTATGTTCTGGGCTGATAATGAATGCTGGCCTAGCATTTTGAAAAATGTTAATCATCTTCGTTACACATGCCATGCCATCTTACAACAATCTACTTAGCGATTCTACAAGACCTACACTCGGGAATACTTACCCTTCTACAGACACCTCTTGACTTAAAGACTAGACTAGCGGTGGCACCAGACGTTGCGGTGAAGCACTCGAATAAATTTTTGGTGAATCATGAATTCTAATTTATTAGAGTAAACTACAAAAATCATCCCTGTGGTTTGTGGTTTTTGGCAAGTATCATCCCTATCTCAAACCTTTGGCATTAATCATCCCTATGTCCATAACCTATCGGCACTAATCATCCCTGAGCACTAACGTCGTTATCTTCTCCTTTAGATCTCACTCTAAAGTGGCAACGTTAGTCAATTAACCAAACGATCGTTTGCAACGTTAGTCCTTTATACTAACAGTCATTGCAAATTAAATAAAAAATTGGTTTTCTTACGTAACTCGTCCGTATTCATACGTTTTTGTCTGTTTTTATAAGTATTCGTCCGTTTTTATACGTTTTCGCCCGTTTTGGTACGTTTTTATACGTTTCGTCCGTTTTCTTACGTTTTCACATGTTTTCGGCCGTTTTAAATAAAAAATTGGTTTTCTTACGTAACTCGTCCGTACTCATGCGTTTTTTTCTGTTTTTATAAGTATTCGTCCGTTTTTATACGTTTTCGCCCGTTTTGGTACGTTTTTATACGTTTCGTCCGTTTTCTTACGTTTTCACATGTTTTCGGCCGTTTTTTTACGGTTTCGTCCGTTTTGACACCTTTTCGTTCGTTTTCACAGGTTTCATCCATTTTTCTTACATTTTCGCCCTGCTTTTTTACATTTTTTTCTGCATTTTCTTAATTTTCGCTTGTTTTTTACGTTTCATCCATTTTAATTTGTTTTACGTTTCGGCCGTTTTAAACGTTTCGTTCGCTTTAACACGTTTTCGTTTTGTTTTACACGCTTTCATCTGCTTTTATATGTTTCGCCCATTTTAACACATTTCGCCCTGCTTTTACACGCTTCGTCCGTTTTAACACGCCATCCGCTTAACACGTTTTATCATTTTACAAAAGAGATCTAGTGAGAAGAAAATATGAAATGAGAAGAATCGGCCGTTAACACAATGCTCGAGCTCATATCACGGTTATACGATAGAAAATACATATACGATATATTTCTAGGACTCGCTTAGGCTCGCGAGCCCAAACGAGCCTTTGTATAGGCTCGAGCTTGAGCTCGATTATTAAACGAGCCCAAACTTAGGCTCGAGCTCGGGCTCGAGCTCGCTTAGCTCGAGCTCGGGCTCGATATCGTTTAGGCTCGGCTCGCTCGAGCTTTTACCGATCCGATCCCGAGCTTTTCACGCAATGGCTCGGCTGCTTCCACCCCTAGTTAAAGCGAACGAAACGTATAAAACGGCCGATAACGTGTAAAAATGTATTTAAAACGTGTTAAACGGACGAAAACGTAAAAACATATGAAAACGTAAGAAAAAGGACGAAACATGTTAAACGGACGAAAATGTAAAACGGACGAAACGATAATAACGCCAAAATGTGTAAAACGCGTAAAACCGGACGAAAACGTATAAAACCGACAAAACGATAAAAGCGAACAAAAGCGTGGCAAGCGGCGAAAAGAAACCAAATCTTTATTTAATTAGAAGCGAGTGTTAGTATAAAGGTTTAACGTTGCAAGCGTTTGGTTAATGGACTAACGTTGCCACTTTAGAGTGAGGGCTAGCGGAGAGATAACGACGTTAGTGCTCGTGGATGATTAGTGCCAATAGTTTATGGACTTAGGGATGATTAATGCCAAAGGTTTGAGATAGGATGATACTTGCCAAAACCGCAAACCACAAGGATGATTTTTGGGTTTACTCAATTATGTTCTTTTTGACAATAAATTCAAATACTCGAAATTCGTATGGCCCGATATTTACTCTAGCTAATAATGATGTTTTTCGTTATCTGATTATAATAATAAATATTTCGAATGAGCAATGTATTTTTTGTCTTTCAAAATATCTATTTGATATATATAAGCTAAGTTTTATGGATAAACCAATAAAGGCCGACCTTCAATCAAAATGATTCGCGTTAGATACAATGTATCTTCATTTTAACAACCTCCATGTTTAAACAACACATTTAAAGAAGTTGACTTCTTTAAAAAAACATATTACATTTGAGAAGAAATTTGAGGCAGCATTTCAAAGTAGGACAAGAAAGATGATTCAAACACTATGATATGACAAATGGGGTTCTTTTCTTGATGGTGTCATTGCTTTTTACAAAAAACATGCTATTCGTATTCCTGATTTGAGTGCCCCTTATTTTGAAGGGAGAAGCGTAAGGAATCAAAGATAACACTACAAATGAGCATCACTATCATTTTGAGATATATAATGAAACAATAAATTTTTAGTTGCGAGAACTTGACTCAAGGTTTAGTGAGGAAATTGTGGAACTTTTAGAACATAGCTTAGTTTTGTTCATATTCGATTCTAAAGCTTGCAAAGAAATACTGTTATCTTGATTTCACATAGCCAAAACTCGATAACTTGGAATTTCAGTTGAAGCACTATGAACTTGATGTGAAAGATCATCCACAGTTGGTAAAGTCATCATCTATAGCTGATTTATGTCAAGGCTTAGCATATACAGGAAAGTCAAGTCACTATTATCTTGTTGATATGTTGATTTTTCCAGTGTCTATTGCGAGTGTTGAACGTGCGTTTTCAGCCATGAAAATCATGAATAACAGATCATATAATAAATGGGTGATGAATTTCTTTCGGATAATTTAGTACTTTATATTTAAAATGATATCGCAAATACCTTTAGTTTAAATAGTGTTTTAGATGATTTTAATGATGCTAAAAAGCACCGCGCCTGTGCGGTTGAAATGAAAAAACTAGTATGACTCTTTAAACTGTTAATTTTTTTTGTCGGTATTGTTTTCAAGTTTTTTGTTTTGGCCTACCCGATTCAATAATCCTAGCTCCGTCACTGCTTATTAACCATTTTTAGCAAATTCACGAGCGTGTACATGTGAAATGACTAAGTCAGATTGAGTCGGCTAGAGGTAGTCAAAGGGTGAAGTTGGTAAGAAAATATTCATTGAAGATTGAAAACTATTGTAGAAAGAAAACTAAATATATTGTTTTCTTAATAATATATGATGGGGCAAATCGCATAAAAGTGTACTCAATTTATACCTAGTTTTAATTTAACGTACTCAACTTTTTTTATCCCAATTTAGTGTATCAAACCTTTTTTTTATTGCAATGTAAGACCACTAGCGGGTTTCCAAGTCACTTAGCCGGTTACCAAATTTTCCGACGACCTTTTCCGATGACCCACCACCACCACCTTCATTTATCACCACTACCACCATAACCCACCACCAATACCTTCATTTATCACCACAACCACCATAATCCACCACCACATGGTGCAGCAATACGCATTCTCGTAGAGTTGCAAACATTATATAGATACGATAATACTTTTTGTTTGAACAAGGAAATTGGAAGCCGAGATTTTTGTTTGAAAATATGGAGGGAGTAATCATGTAACTTTTTTTGCCGAATAATTCAAAAGGTTTAAACTCGAATCTGCAGAGACTTAAACCGAAGATTACTTTTACATAGCAATAACTGAACTCAGTCATAAAAAGTAGGAAAACACTTTTAGAAACATAAATACTTAGGTGCAGCAATACCTTCATGGTTGTGGTGGTGGATTATGGTGGTTGTGGTGATAAATGAAGGTATTGGTGGTGGGTTATAGTGGTGGTGGTGATAAATGAAGGTGGTGGTGGTGGGTCATCGGAAAAGGTCGCCGGAAAATTTGGTAACCGGCTAAGTGACTTTGAACCCGCCAAATGGCCTTACATCGCAATCAAAAAAGTTTAGACACTAAATGAATAAAAAGTTGAAGACTTAAATCGAAATTGAGTATAAGTTGAGACAATTTTACGCGATTTCTTTGTATGATGTATGTTTGTGAAAAATCTTTGTAAAACTCTGACTTCCACTCACAGTTTTCTTTAATAAATTTGTATGATAAAGACGATAAAACCAGTCCCTTTTAATGGTTACTTTATTGGAAACAAACATCAATACAAACAAAGTGTTAATAATAGCCTAAAGATATATTGTCAATACAAAGTGTGAATTCTAATGATAGTCTAATGATATATTGTCAATACAACCAAAGTGTGAATTCTAATGATAGTCTAATGAGCTGTTGATGCCTTCTAAGTAAATTGCATTACAAAAAAGTAACTTTGTTACCCTTGTTTGTCTGAAAGGATTGTCTAACAAGTGCCCAGAATATTTAAGGGAAATACATCGTTAGTGTGATTACTGAATACGAAAATGCTTCCACATATTGTGATTTTGCTTTTCTTCTTGTTTGTTAAAGGTAATATATCATACTCTTTGCATAACGCTCGCACGTAGATTTTGTACTTAATGCAATTTCTTCTACATTTGCGGTGCTTGTGGGCTACATTTACTTTGGTCAATGAGTGTAGCTTCCTTTGTTTGGCACGGAATCTCGAGCACTGGTTTCAACAAAGACCTGGTTCGAGCTCGGGCAAAATAGATCTGATCTTTCCAAGTTACAGATAGCTGGGATGGTTATATATGGGGAAGAACTAATTGCACCTTCAACCAGTTTGGTCAGGGTTCGTGCGCCACCGGTGACTGCGGTTCCGGTGAAATGGAGTGCTTTGGAAGAAACGCTACCTCAGCCCTTACAGTGGCATCTTTCAGTTTGAATGAACTCGACATGAAGCGTTCAGGCTATTATGTGAGTCAGGATAGATACAATAATGATTTATGGATGTCTGTGGAGGCGACTGGCGGGTCAGGTCCATGCCAAAGTAAGGGTTGCAGTGACAACATGAATGACTATAGTTGCATAATATCCTCTGCATCAAATTGGTGTCAGGGTGCTGATTACACTGTCAAGTTTTGTTCCCGCACTGTATTTTCAATAATCAAATTAGGCGGCGAACTTAAATCCACCAACCAGCTTGTCTCTAGACTTGGATCATTCACGTTAGGGTTCTTTGGTACAGATTTCAGATACCTGGGAATTTGGTGCACTAACGATGATCAATCAAGGAAAGTATGGGTAGCCAATCCAAACGAACCCATCATGGTCACCTCAAGTGCCCATGCCCTATCAATCCACCCCAACACTGGAAACTTGATCATCACTGTTGAAGGAAGGACTGTAATGAATATTACTGATGTTAGAGTTGGTCCAAACCCAGACGTGTCTGCACACATCCAAGAAACAGGTAACTTCCAGCTAATTAACAATCCCGACCAGAGGGTTTGTGGCAGAGTTTTGATCACCCTGCCAACGTACTTTTACCGGGCATGAAGTTGGGGTATGACAAGGCAACACGGCGGAATTTCACCCTGACTTCTTGGTTGACCAATGAAATCCCTCATTCTGGAGCTTTTACATTGAGTTGGGAACCCACTGATGAAGCATCTCAGGGATTAATGATTCGAAGACGAGGCCAACCCTTCTGGACTAGTGGGAATTTAGCAAATCAAACATTTCCATATCTTGTTACAAATCCATATGATTTATATAGCTACAATCTCACTTCCGTGTAAAACAAGGAAGAACAATATTTTAGCTACTCGATCATCGAACAGGGAAATTACCGTTACAATTATGATGTTGTTTTACCAATGTGGATTTTGAAACCAGATGGGCAAATTACAATCACAAATGATTTTAATTCTACTGATCCAACTCCTGAGTTTTGTTATGGGGATGATTCAGGTGATGGTTGTGTGAAAGAATTGAGTTTGCCTCAGTGCAGGACAAAGTATGATAACTTCAATAAAATAAATGGAGATTTTACTGCTGAAATGACAAGAAATGATACGGATGGAAACTCAAGCCTAAGCATCAGTGATTGTTTTTCCAAGTGTTGGAATAATTGTAGTTGTGTCGGGTTTGAAAGCAACACCAATGATGGAATTGGGTGTGTTCTTTGGACTGGAAACCTTAGCTTTGTGGTTAGTCCGCACCAGAGTTCTACATGGAAGTACGTGATCAGTACCTTGCCTTTTTTTTTATCGTGGGGAGTCAAAAACAAGGTTTTTATAGTCTAAATCAGTCCCTTGACCCATTTTCTGTTTTTAGTCAGCGTTTGTTATCTTCTCCCATGTGGGGCAAAATGGTCATTTTATCGTTTTGGTTGATTATTTTGGTGGTACAACCTTAGGGACGAACGGTGCACTTAATAAAAAAGTTATACCATCACTACCACCACCCTCATGTTATCTCTTTTCATGCTTCTCTCTCTAAATTTCTGCTTCTCTCTCTAAAATTAACACCAAAACCATTCTCAAATCTTATCCATACACTAAAAAAGGAAAAAAAAAAAAAAAAACAATTGGAATTTTTGTCACATAAAATTGGAATTTTTGTCACATAAAAAAAGTAACTTCTTGGAACCATTCTGGAACATAATCGTTTTTAGCACATATGAAAAACAGCTCCAGAAACATCAAGACAACAAGGAGATAAGCTCGACATATGATGAGTTGAATATCTGTTAATTCTCTAAAAGGGGCAACAATAACATGTCCCTTGGCTTACAAAGATTTTGAGTACTACTGCGTTTGAATTAACATCGAAATAAACACATGCACCTATGCTCTATTTTGAACAATATTCTGGATCTCCTCTACCGAATTTGTTAATTTCTAAAGCTTTTGCTAAGCATAAGAGATCCATCGCTGATGAGTAAAGAGTCCTATTTGGGTGTAGATCACTTTCCCCAAAACCATGAAGATCATAACTGACCAATGGAACACCAAATTCTTCCGGCAGTGGTAATTTAATGCCTGGTATTCCTGCAAAATGAAAGTTACCTTTAGAATGCACATAAGGAATGGTTTTTGTTACTGTAACTCTATATGAAATAGTTTTTTTTGACCATTTTTACCTGCAAGCCTAGAAAACAGAAAGCTATACCTGTTTACGGTTGAAACCGTTAGTCCGTTCCGATTTTCAAAGCTATATGTACCATCAACTTGTTAGCTTGTATGAAGCTTTGTGTGTTTTATTAATTTGTATGTGTATAATAACATGTACTTTCCATTTTTAAGGGGTTTTAAAAATAACATTAATTAGTATGTTTAGTTATTTTATAATTTGGATTATGCTGTAGCTTGTTTAAATTATAAATTGTGAAAATTTTATTGTATGTTTTAGTAAGGAGTGTTTTAATTAGTTGTTTTTAAATTGTTATATATGTTTTTAATTAGTTGTACAATGTGAATAAATTATTGTACTTTTAAGTAATTGTGTGTTTTAATAAGGGGAAGAGATCCTCTCAAGTTACTTATAACTTGATTGATCAAGTTAGACAATTACCAATCATTAGATCAAATCTAATGGTTCAAATCAAAAGAACATGACATGATTTGAGCCATTGGATTTAATCCAATGGTTGATAATTGCAACTTAATCAATCAAGTTATAAATAACTTGAGAGAATCTCTACCCTTTAATAAGAGCATTAGTTACATCATATATTTCTATCACCTTTAACTTTCAACATTTTACTTTTTAAAATTTGACCGTTTTTTGGTTATATGTAGTATATATCAAAAATTGATTAATGTATAAAGTACTTTGAATATTCAAGCATAAATATGTAAATATTATGTGATGTTGAAATTTACATATAACAAAGATGCTTCTAGAATTGGTCATTAGCCAATCCTCATGACAGTCCCTAGCCTATGGACGATTGCCTGGTCATAAACGGTCCTAATCAATGATAATTGCTTTATGGTATTTTAGGAATATTATTCTGTAATCAGATATTTTATTTTACAAAATAGGTTAATGTTATTATGGTACAATAAATAGATGTTTTTGTATCTAGCCTGTTTATTGAATTACTCTCTTGAGACAAATGAATTAATGGTAGATTATAAAGTTATTTAGATAAGCATTCCATAAATTATTAGTGCCAAAAGTTGAGGTGGCACATTATTCTTTATGATTTTTTTGAGAATTTTAAAACTTATTCGCTTTCATGGTATTGATGCTTGTAAAGCTTTCTTTTTGGCATGCTATCATTAGTTTATTGGAACAATCATAGTTTTGATTATTATATAGTTGTATTATGATCATCACCCTCATTTTTCTTGTTTGTTTCTTGGTTATATTGCTTAAAGTTGCCCCAAATTATGGACTTCTTCTTGGGAAAGCAAGCTTCTTTTTTTTGTCCAAATGTACCATAAAACTAGCACTTTTTAGACCATATCTCAAAAGAAAAGAGGATACTCTAGTTGTATATTGCATTATGTTTGTGCCAAGTTAACAAATACGTTGTGATAATGTTGAATGTACACAAATTTAATTTTCGTAACTTTAGGCAATGTGTCTTTCTGGAATTAAATCAAGATAACGACATAAATTAAATTTTCGTCAAATAACAATATATTAATTTAGAGGTTGTGAATTCAAGCTTCACTGGATGCAATTTTGAAATATATTGGGAGATATGTGATATAGGGTGTGAAAAAAAAGGTCGTTCAAAAACAAAAGTAACAACAATATATATTTGTATATACCACAAATTGTCAAACTAGTCTCAATAAAAATAACTTGGCTAAAATGAATGAAATGATGGCCCTAAACTAAATAAGAATTGAAGTATTCGTACACGGCTTTGGTACCCTATATATTAAATAAAAGGTCAAAATTGTTGTGTTTTTTTTATTTTTTTATTTTTTTTTAACTTTTTATATAGTCAGGTTGACCCAAAACCTTTCATTTACAAGAAAACTATTTTTTTAGTACATAATTAGTATAAAAATAGATTCGTGTAGATGCGGGTGACTCGTCTAACCCATATTGAACTTTTTCTCGTTTTTTGTTTTAGTTTATCGTTTACAGTTTTCATACTAACATATGTTTTCTTACCTATTTATAGTCAGATAGAGTAAACCTAGACATAAAATGTGTGGTCAGATATTGAGAGTGGTGTAATAAACTGTGGAATCATATGTGATTTACCATGATCAAATTAACAGACGATTATGCCCCTCCAACAGAAGATTATGCTCCTTCAACTGATATGCCATTTAATTGCCAATGGAAACTTTCTTGTCACACCCCCAAAGTATCACAGTGAAATGGTAACCGGGGGCGTAGCTTAATAGCACAAAGTCACAAAGTATAAAGAACGACATCTACATGAGTCTTTGGAAAACACACGTTTAATCTCATCAATGAGATTTTACAAGACAATGTTTCAATAATCCACAACCAAACATTTGAAATTAATACAATAAATATTCGAATCGGTGAGACCGCAAAAATGTGACTCTTAGTAATGATGCTCCAGATGCAAACCATGCAGACAGCGTTTAAGTACATGAGAAATACATGCTAAATGTCAACATTAATGTTGGTGAGTTCATAGGTTTAAGTATATGTAAAGGTGGACCACAAGATTTAATGTTTGTTTGGCTATTACATTCGGTCATTAACAGGTAATGGCTTGACCGGTACATTCTGTCATGTATGTACATAGTAGTTTGGCCTGTTCATTCGGTTATGTATGCCTAATCTTTTAAAGTACTTGTTTTCGTATGTAAAAGTAAGCAATGTATTCTCACCTCCAGTATTTCAAAATAAGTATAAATAATGTAAAAGCGGGGCTATGAAACTCACCTCAAGCAAATGTGAATATCATAATAAACGATGGAACGCAAAATGAGGCCCAAAAATCCTAACCGTAACCTAATTAAATTATGAGGAGCTTTATGTCGTATACATGTTATGTATGATATGCGTATGAGTTTTATAAGTTTTTAGAAGTTTTTGTTGGAAATGTAAATATTTATAAATACGTAAATGTCCGGATTCGAACTCGTGACCATGGGATTGCACACATTAGCGAATGAGAATTATAGTTAAATAATTAATGTTAATGTTTACAATTAATTATTGCACATAAAGTCCGTCTAACGATCATTAAGTATTTAACGGAAAATAACTAACGACCGTTAAATGTAAAGAGAAGGACTTGTAGTGTAAAATCTTAATAAGGAAAAGATTCGGGTATCCCTTTTAGGGCATATGGTGGCCGGCCATAGGGTGTGTTTACACATCCAAAACCCTAACTTGTTCCCAAAAATTTGTATCCACTATATATACAGAGGCTAGGGTTTAGGGTTTCTCATTACTTTGTGCATTGAATTAACCCTAGATCTCTCCTCTCCTCTCTCTTGCAAATCTCGGCCGAACCCCCCTCCTAAGGGTGTTTTGGTTTTGGTTTTTTCATAAAACAAGGACTTGTGTTAGATCTAGCAATCGTTTGATTCGTTGGTTAATTCGTGTGTACAAAACTGTGGTAGTAAGACACTATTCTTACACCTAATTGGTTTGAGTTGTAAAGCAGTGAGGACAACTCTTTAAACCACTTCTTCTATTTTGTTCAAGAGATCTGACATTCGCAAGAGGTATGTTACGCTTTTAATTCAGTTAATTATTTATTTGTTATGATCTTAAGTCTTCCGCTGTGTACTCTGTGGTGTCTACATGTTTTATTGTATGTCATGTATTATAAACTCAACAGTGGCATCACGAGCCTTGTATAACAAGTAATTAATTACTGAAACATATAAATAAAATAAACATGATTGTGTTATTATTTGTATGCGTAGATCTAGGGTTTGCAAAACCTAAACCCTAATTTTTTAGGGGGGGGGGGTTTGGGTGCCCTAATTAGGGTTTTGTAAACTTGAGTTTTAATTGGATTAGAAATCCTAGGTTGCATGCAATTTTATGTGTATTGCGTAACTCTGTTTAATTGCATTAATTGTTAAGTGTGATTTATATCCATGATAATTACATGCATGTTTTATCATGGATCTGTTTTTATTGTATGCTTTACTTGGTTAAGTGATATACACTAAATATTATGATAGATCTAAAATTGGGGAAGACCTCAATAATTATTATTTAATCAATTATGTGCTATGTGGTATATGTTTAATTTTGACTTACGCAATCGATGAATCGATGCATGTGGCTCAGCTTGTACATAGATGAAAACGGGTGAAAGTCTTAATTAAATATATATATATATATATATTGACAGATCTAGAATTGATTATTAATAGGATTTATCAAAAGGTTTGCATGTGGCTATTTGATATGAGAAGCCAGTCTCTCAGCTGATAGCTCATCGGATCATGCAGCTCCTGATCTGGTCATAGAAAGAAGTAAGTCCGAACTCAAAGCCAGTGTTTATTTTTTTGTTATACATTCATTGTTTATTTGTTTATTTTTAAATACTTGCTTGTTTGTTATGTGTAACAAGGGTATTTTTACAAGAAAAATAATCTGACCTAAACAATGGTGAAACATGTATTTTTAAGCATAGTAATCATAATCGTTTAATTGATTGATTTTTTGCACAAAATAGTTAGAACGGCTCACCCATTAATGACAAACTGTGTGATGGGTATAAGGTTGGTACGCATTAAATTATGACCTTAAAGATGAGGGTATGTAATATGCTTCGCGCTGACCTAATTCTTCGCTCGTTTGTGCGTCTTAATGGAGCTACCAAGTATTCCTATATGTGTGAATAAAATCTTAAGGGTGAATTACTTTAATTTATACGCGCCACTTTTGTGGTAATTATCCGAATAACTTGGGTCTTATGACTCATGCAGTAGTAGGATATAGTGATAATTAAGGTGATTCTTTAATTGGTTATCCAATACCTCGATTAAAGTTTGATGATGAAAAGCTTAAATCATTAAAACAAGCATATAAATGTTCTAATAAAAACTATGCTACGAAGATGAATGCATGACATCTTTGTACACATTTGATTTGACATCAAAATTATTACCCTTTTAATTTGAGTTATATGCCATCCAGCGAAACGGAAACACCTAAGATTATCTTTTATTTGCGTGAGAACGTGACTTAAATCGTAATCAAAAGGTAAAATGTCCACGTGTCGTGAGAACGGGCATGGACGATTTTGCAGTTTCTTAAGTTGGACAACTTAATTGAGTTAGACGGTGAGAACTGGCAACTCAAGGCACAAGATGGGATAAAACATGTTTACATGACAATTGAAATTGTCTATATGTAAATCCCATAAATCTAGGAATTGCAATTGAAATTGGCAATTGAGCAAAAGCTCTACCATTTAGTATAAGGTTCATTACTAGCAGATCAACTGACGTGATGAGATTATGACAATTTGGATCCTAGTTTTCAATAATAATTAATTGGTTATATGAATATGAACCTTGGGTATTTAATTGATTATTGAAAAGGAAAATTATCAAAATACTAATTATGGTTTTTTGAACTTTTTCTGTAGATGTCTCATCAACATGAAAACACTATGAGCTTAATGAGTTCTGCTTTCAAAGATATGATTGGAAGAGATAAGCTGATTGGCAATAAGAAGAGCAAGTTGAACTGTGACTCTTCTTATCTTTGGCATTGTCGCCTTGCCCATATAGGCAAGAAACGCATGGAAAAGCTGCAACACGATGGGCTTTTACAAATGGTCAATGATGAATCATTTGACAAATGCGAGTCTTGCATAGCTGGGAAGATGACAAGGAAACCTTTTCACCACAAGTGAAAGGGCTTCGATCTACTTGGATTGATACACATTGATGTGTGTGGTCCACTTAGACATGTGTCAAAACGGTGCTACCTACTTCTTAACCTTTATAGATGATTTCATCGTTATGGTTATGTTTATTTACTTAAACATAAACATGAAGTCTTTGAAACATTTAAGGTTTTCAAAAGTGAAGTAGAATTACAACTCGGTAAGAAGATTAAAGCTCTTCTATCCGATAGAGGTGGTGAGTATATAAGTCAAGAGTTCAAAGATTACTTAGGCGAGTGTGGAATTATCCAACGAACTCACATCTCCTTATAATCCACAACAAAATGGTGTATCTCGAAAGGAGAAATCGTACTTTACTTGACATGGTACGATCAATGTTTGAACTTACGACTCTTCCTTTTACTTTTGGGATTATGCCTTGAAACCGCTATTCGCATTTTGAATATGGTTCCAACGAAGAAGGTTGTTAAAACTCCATATGAAATATGGACGGGAAAAGCTCCCAAATTTTCTTACTTAAAGGTGCGGGATGCGAGGCGTTTGTTAAACGTGACTCACTAGATAAGCTCCAACCCGGATATGTTAAGTGTATCTTTGTAGGATACCCTAAGGAAACTATGGGTTACTACTTCTACTACCCGGTGAGAATAAAGTCATCGTGGCTAGGTATGGAGATTTCCTTGAAAGGAATCTCATATCTCAATAACTCATGGGAGAGTATATGATCCGGAATATGATCAAGAAGATACAAGCATATCGAAACTACTAGCCAACTTCAAGAAGAGCACGAAAGCTTGGCGCTCCTCCCAAGTTGTTCCCATTCGTGAGTCCGAAAGGACTATACGTGCACCGACCGTCTATGTCTTAACGTATAGGTGGAGGAAAATATGGTTGGGGATCTTAATGAACACGCCAACTATAAGGTCGCCATGGCGATCACGAAAAGGATAAATGGCGATTTCTATGAATGGGGAAATGCAATCCATGAAAGATAATGATGTTTGGATTGAAGTTGACCTTCCTCCCAATGCTAAAGTCGTTGGAAGTAAGTGGATCTTCAAAAAGAAAATTGACATGGATGGCAATGTACACACCTACAAGGCTCGTTTAGTGGCTAAAGGTTTTACTCAAACCTATGACATTGATTACGAGGAGACATTTTCTCCTGTAGCGGACATAAGAGCTATTAGGATTCTTATAGCTATAGCTGCACACTATGACTATGAGATTTGGCAAATGGATGTCAAAATCACTTTTCTGAATGGCCGTCTAGATGAAGACATCTATATGGCACAGCCGAAGGGGTTTGTGAATCCATTATTTCCTAACCGTGTATGCAAGCTTAAGAGGTCCATTTATGGACTGAAGCAAGAATCAAGGCAATGGAATAAAAGATTCGATGGAGAAATCAAAAGTTTTGGATTTACTCAGAATCTTGATGAGCCATGTGTATATCACAAAGCTAGTGGAGTCTGTCACACCCCAAATTACATTTTTGGTGGAATGGAAAACACAGGGATTGATTGTCATAGCATCACAATCACAAGTTATATTGAACGACCTAAAGTGTCGTTTGGAAAATGCATCGTTTGATTTAATAAAATAATCGAGTTTACAAAGTAGGTCCCAAATGAAAACCAATTTGTGCGGAAATAAGTTTGTTACAATACAAGCGATGTTTTAAAGTAAGTAAACCCAAGTGAGACGCGTCGTCATCACGACTCCATGATGTGTCCCAATGCGTGCCATGAAGTGAATGCCTTAGATACCGAGATTAAAACATGCTAAAAGTGTCAACACAAAGGTTGAGTGAGTTCATAGAGTTTGTTTTGAAATGTAAAGCCTTCCAAAATTTGTTTATGCACTAAGGCATTGTAAATCGTTGAAATGTAAAGACTTTCAAAATCGCTTATGTAGCAAAGGCATTGTAAATCCACTCGGTTCAAGTCCCGCCCATACAAAACTTGCAACTGTGTGTTCACAACCCAACGCCGAATGTGTGTAGTTTATGTTCCAAACATATGATGTCAAATGAATTCACAATAGTACCTAACTCGACGAGAACGATAGCACTTAATCCATAAAACTAGACCAAATGTATCGAGAGTCAAGCGATTTAGAACGTTATCTGACGAAGAACCGTAGCACATAATCCATAGCACCTAACTCAATTTATCAGTAGTCAACTGATTTAGAACGTTATACGACGTAGAACCGTAGCACGCAAACAAGAACAATTGATATAGTATAACCTTTGACTTAGAACAATGGTAATCATGATAGAGTTTAGTCTTAAAAAATCTAAAGTACTCGTGAAAAATATTTAAGCATGCATCTCCCCCAAAACAGTTATGAAAACAAGTAAAAGCAGGGGCTACGAAACTCACTTGGTAAACTGACGAGATGACAAGAGTGAGTACACTGAGGTATAATGAGATGCGTTATCCGTGACCTATGACGAATGATATGATATGTCATGAGTTGCAATGTAATGCTATGCATGCACTTCGTATGTTATTTATACCATTTACGAGTTTTGAAAATGTTACTCGTCGACGAAAAATACTCTTTTGACGTCTTGACCCTTCAAAAATGACTTTACATGTTTTTACGTCAAATTGTCATCCTACAATGGTTTTATAATGATTTTTGGTGAAATAAACACTTTTCGTCGCAAAACAATGTCGTCGGAAAAATCATGAAATCAACAAAAATGGCTCCGGAAAAGTAGTCGTAAAATGGTGTACGTCGATCGTTAGAGAACGAACTCGACGGTTTTGGAAAGTTTGTATCAATATCTAAAAGTTTCAGTTCAAGAGTTTTCGTTCAAAAGGTCTCGATCATAAAGATATTAAAGGCTAAAGATGGTGGTTTTTGCTAATTGTGTGCAGAAAATGAGTTTCGGCCAATGTTTGAGCATCCGTAAATAATTCATTATAACTCCGCTTGACAAACAGCTTTTCGTTTTGAAAAATATGGTCGGTGAACTTGATTTTACTAGAAGACATTTCGTTATAAAAAGTTTCACATCATGGTTAAAAGACCCATAAACATAGCCCTTACACCAATGAAATACTTGTAACGTAAAATAATATAGTTTTGAGAAAATAATATTTACGGCAACTTTATGAAAAAGGCCATATCTTTGTCGTTTTAAATCCGTTTTCACGTAAAATATGTCCTTAGCTTCGTATCAAGTAAACTAATATATTTTGACTAGTCGAAATAATTTGTGAAGCTTAAGGCTCGTTTTGACCGAAATATGTAAAAGCGCATGCTGAAAATCACGAAAATAATATATTTCGTCGTCAAACTTTAAAAATTCACCACGGCTTCGTTATAACTCCGTTTTATCCGCTCAAGCGCCACGGATTCGTTTTAAAGTATATTTTCTAAATATCAAGGCCAAAGTTTCGTACCATCAGTGGGTTTTTCCAGAAATTCGTTTTAAGGACAGAACGTAAAATATAGTTTACGAAAATAGTTTTCTCGGACAAAACCTATTCTAATCCCTTCAAATCAACTCCAAAGCTAATCTAATCCTACCATACACCTTCTTAGGGTGTCATGGGTTCCTAATCACCATCAAGACCAAAGAATAATTTGGGAATAATTATAGGATGACCAATATATTTATATAACTCAATAATCATGAAATAAATGGTATAAATCACATAACATGCATATAAGCTCCAAAAATGAAAAGGAACATATGAAAATGATAAGGAAACTTGAAAATGATAAGAATATGCTTACTAGTGAAAATGAAGAGGTGTAGGTAACAAGGATTAACTTAAATATCCTTGGTTTTTATTTCAAAACCAAATAAAGGATATAAACTAGATTGTAAACACTTGATTTTGTAAAAATTTTTGATCCCCTTTGGAGCTCTCTTGGGGCCGGTTCTTGATGAAGCAAAAGAGAGGAGAGAAATTTTTAACACTTTGAAGACTTTTTTAGAGGATGAATGAGAAAATGAGTATGGAGTAAGTTTATATATAATCAAGAAAAATCTTACCAATTCATTTAATGCCCAACACCCCCAAATCCGGTTTTTATGGATCTTGGTTCCCAATTGTATTATTATTATTTTTTTTTTAAATCATGTACTTGTATATATATTTTGTATAATTGATAAAAAAATGCAAGTAATATATGTAGAAAATGTACAAATATAGGTAAATGGAAATTTTTGGTGCAAGTAAGTTTTTAATAAGTCAACATAGAATGTATTGAGTTAATAAAAATTGTAAAAATACATTCCTTGTGAAAATTGAGTGATAAAATAATTATCGTAAAATTTTTAGGATAACGACGTAATAATTTAATTTTAACGACTAAGGTACCAAATAAATTTGAAACACTAGGAAAACTAAAAATATAGTTTTTACACACTAAATGTAAGTTTAAAAATACCTCGGGATCATTTTTTTTTTGAAAGTAACGGATTAATTATTAAAATAATAGCTCACGCGATAAAAATTATTAAATAAAAATTACGCGTTGCAAGTGAAAATGAAATGTCGTGAATGTACTAATGAGATGCACATGATGTCAATGAAATGTAGACTAATCATAGTCCATATGAAATGTACGTGATGTCATGATCATGAATTCGCCGCTAAACCTCCAAGGTTACGCGAATTTGAAACAAGTAAACCAAGTTTACTAAAAATGTTGAAATAATGAGACATGAAATGTGTCGAGAAATGACCGAAAGTACGGGTTGTCACATTCGCCCAATTCAAAAGGAATTCATCCACGAATTGATTCGTGCTAATCTATCGGGTTTAGAGTTTGATGTGGCAAACTTTCCCATTCCCGAGCAAAACCCTCAAAACTTTTTGGTAACCGATTTTACTTAATCTCACAACTCATCAAACAAGAACCGTCATGAGATTAGGCTAAATCGGTTTGGGTAACAACTTGTTTCTAGCTCGATCTTTGCAACTCATCAAACAAGAAGCATCACGCGGATCAAACGGAAACAAGTGGTTTGAAGAAAATTCTTTTGAAAAGTTGGCTCGATTACGGATTGTTTACACATATAAGCCTACTACTCCTTCATTGCATGATTCTTCCTGAATTAGACATAGGTGATCGTGCTATGTATAATTTAGGAGTAACTATGCAATGCTTGGACTAATCGACTCATATGTTTGTTTGGTGTTGGGTCAACTGTTGTTAAAATTGTGATGAACATCGAGGAGAAAAGACATGGAGAAGTGTCGTTAAAATGATAGTTAAAGTAAAAAGAATTAAAATCCTCGTAAATAATAACAAATCGGAATGAAAATGAAGTACGATAGATGAGAATATTTTACAACGAGTGGTTTAGCAAAAGTAGTACATCGTTAAGTTATAAAGATTCTGCACGATGGAAAACATAAACTTAGTACAACATAGCACATAAGAAGAAATAAGACGTTAGTTTCGAACTTCTTGGTCTTCCGTCGTTGATACCTTGACGAGTTCCTTCTAACATATATACATTCCCATGAGCACCTTCGACTTGTTGACCTTGTTTTTGAGGACATTGATTCCGATAGTGTCCTTGCTCCCCACATCCGAAGCATGTGACTACGGCTTTGCCCTTACAGTCCTTAGCAAGGTGTCCTACTTTATGATGACTAAAGCATATACCACATGGACCATTATGATGTAGCGTGCATTGGTGGCATCGCGGTAAGTTTCTGCATAAGCTCTTCCCACGGTTGGTGCAAAGAACATAGACCACTGGCGACTTCTTGTCTTCTATTATGTTGTTGGTGATGGTTAGTGTTATGGTTTTGGTTGTTGTTATCATAACCTTCCGGTCATTTTCCCATTTTCTTTTGTTGTTGTTGATTTGGTTATCGCCGTTGTTGTTGTTGTTTTGGTCATTGTTGTAGTTGAGTGCGGTTGTTGGGGTTGTTGTTGTTTCGGTTGGTGTTGGTGTACCTACCGCTTCACCACTTGTGCCATCAACTTCGAGTAACTCGAATAGCTTCCTCGATTGTTTGTGGATCAAAAGATGTCACATCTCCTTGAATGACCTCGGGAAGTCCTCCAATAAAAGCCTCTAGCAACTTTTCATTATCAGAAACCATCGACGGGCATAACGCGGCTAATTCCTGGAATCTCCGAATGTATGTGTCAATGTCGTACCCAATCGTGACCAATTCATAGAACTCCGTCTCCAACTTTTTGATTTCTGTTCGAGGACAAAACTTCTTAGTCACCAAGCTCTTAAATTCCTCCCACGTAAGCTTAGAAGCATTTTCCATACCAATCGGTTGAGCGTATGAATTCCACCATGACAACGCTCCATCGAGTAAAGTGCTCGTAGCAAACTTAACTTTACTATCATCCGGACGGTTACAAAGCAAAATACCGATTCCAACTTTTCAAACCATCTAACCATAGTTGTAGCTCCTCGGTACCTCGGAACTTAGTGGGTTCACCACTTTTGAAATCTTTGTACGAACATTTCTTAACTCCGGATCCTCGGCATTTCGATAGTAGTAGCAAGCCTTCATACATAAAGAAGATCATGCCTCGGCAGCAGCGGCGACCACCGCTTCCTTTCGGTTCTTAAAGCATTAGCAATGCTATCATTCACCAACTTTTGAATTCTTGCTTGGGTCATTTCAAGCTGTAGCTTTCTTGATGCCATATCTTCTTCAAAACAAGAGGAAATGTGAGACGTAGCAAAACCGATGTTAATAATAAACGCCCAAAGAAATGTGATAAGAAATGATAAATTTGAGGTTATGTTTCAAAATGATCGACGGGTTCGAAAAGATGGGTTATGAGGTGTTGTAAGTGCTTCAATGTATGATGGTTTAGAGACTTAATGTGTGAATAAAGTGTAACTCGACATGTTAGTGGTGAAACAAAGGAGTGAGAGTGACTTCGCCCTATATAAAAGTTTATCTCGGCATTCGACGTTATCGGTGATGAGTCGATTGATGTGAAGATTGTGATAGGGAATAACAAGGAATTCTCCACATTAGAGTATGAGAAAAGGATAATGGGATGGGTATTTAAGGGCATCCATGTGACAATCGTTTTGAAATGAAAGTGAATAACTCGAAAAATGTACGTAATGACCGCATGTGAAGTGAACATGTACTTGTGATGAAATGATGAGATGCTATGATAATGTAGTTATAGTCTAGGATCAATGATGCAACCTAGTTCTCTATAATCAAGCTCGATGCCAATCATCACACCCCAAATTACTGCTTTTGCGCGGAATGGAATTTCGGGATTGTTGTCATAGCATCACAATCACGATTATATTGAGCGACCTAAAGTGTCGTTTGGAAAATGCATCGTTTGATTTAATAAAATAATCAGAGTTTACAAAGTAGGTCCCAAATGAAAACCAATTTGTGCGGAAATAAGTTTGTTACAATACAAACGATGTTTTAAAGTAAGTAAACCCAAGTGAGACGCGTCGTCATCACGACTCCATGATGTGTCCCAATGCGTGCCATGAAGTGAATGCCTTAGATACCTAAGATTAAAACATGCTAAAAGTGTCAACACAAAGGTTGAGTGAGTTCATAGAGTTTGTTTTGAAATGTAAAGCCTTCCAAAATTTGTTTATGCAGCTAAGGCATTGTAAATCGTTGAAATGTAAAGACTTTCAAAATCGCTTATGTAGCAAAGGCATTGTAAATCCACTCAGTTCCAAGTCCCGCCCATACAAAACTTGCAACCTGTGTGTTCACAACCCACTGCCAGAATGTGTGTAGTTTATGTTCCAAACATATGATGTCAAATGAATTCACAATAGTACCTAACTCGACGTAGAACGATAGCACTTAATCCATAAAACTAGACCAAATGTATCGAGAGTCAAGCGATTTAGAGCGTTATCTGACGAAGAACCGTAGCACATAATCCATAGCACCTAACTCAATTTATCGATGGTCAATCGATTTAGAACGTTATCTGACGTAGAACCGTAGCACGCAAACAAGAACAATTGATATAGTATAACCTTTGACTTAGAACAATGGTAATCATGATAGAGTTTAGTCTTAAAAATCTAAAGTACTCGTGAAAATATTTAAGCATGCATCTCCCCAAGCAGTTATGAAAACAAGTAAAAGCGGGGCTCTGAAACTCACTTGGTAAACCGACGAGATGACAAGAGTGAGTACATCGAGGTATAATGAGATGCGTTATCCGCGACCTATGACGAATGATATGATATGTCATGAGTTGCAATGTAATGCTATGCATGCACTTCAGATGTTATTTATACCATTTACGAGTTTTGAAAATGTTACTCGTCGATTGAAAAATACTCTTTTGACGTCTTGACCCTTCAAAAATGACTTTACATGTTTTACGTCAAATTGTCATCCTACAATGGTTTTATAATGATTTTGGTGAAATAAACACTTTTCGTCGCAAAACAATGTCGTCGGAAAAATCATGAAATCAACAAAATGGCTCGGAAAAGTAGTCGTAAAATGGTGTCGTCGATCGTTAGAGAACGAACTCGACGGTTTTGGAAAGTTTGTATCAATATCTAAAAGTTTCAGTTCAGGAGTTTTCGTTCAAAAGGTCTCGATCATAAAGATATTAAAGGCTAAAGATGGTGGTTTTGCTAATTGTGTGCGAAAATGAGTTTGACCAATGTTTGAGCATCCGTAAATAATTCATTATAACTCCGCTTGACAAACAGCTTTTCGTTTTGAAAAATATGGTCGGTGAACTTGATTTTACTAGAAGACATTTCGTTATAAAAAGTTTCACATCATGGTTAAGAACAGCCGCAAACATAGCCCTTACAGCCAATGAAATACTTGTAACGTAAAATAATATAGTTTTTCAGAAAATAATATTTACGGCAACTTTATGAAAAAGGCCATATCTTTGTCGTTTTAAATCCGTTTTCTACGTAAAATATGTCCTTAGCTTCGTATCGAAGTAAACTAATATATTTTGACTAGTCGAAATAATTTGTGAAGCTTAAGGCTCGTTTTGACCCGAAATATGTAAAACTGCATGCTGAAAATCCTGAAAATAATATATTTCGTCGTCAAACTTTAAAAATTCACCACGGCGTTATAACTCCGCTTTTATCCGCTCAAGCGCCACGGATTCGTTTTAAAGTATATTTTCTAAATATCAAGGCCAAAGTTTCGTACCATCAGTGGGTTTTTCCAGAAATTCGTTTTAAGGACAGAACGTAAAATATAGTTTACGAAAATAGTTTTTCTCGGACAAAACCTATTCTAATCCCTTCAAATCAACTCCAAAGCTAATCTAATCCTACCATACACCTTCTTAGGGTGTCATGGGTTCCTAATCACCATCAAGACCAAAGAATAATTTGGGAATAATTATAGGATGACCAATATATTTATATAACTCAATAATCATGAAATAAATGGTATAAATCACATAACATGCATATAAGCTCCAAAATGAAAAGGAACATATGAAAATGATAAGGAAACTTGAAAATGATAAGAATATGCTTACTAGTGAAAATGAAGAGGTGTAGGTAACAAGGATTAACTTAAATATCCTTGGTTTTATTTCAAAACCAAATAAAGGATATAAACTAGATTGTAAACACTTGATTTTGTAAAACTTTTGATCCCTTTGGAGCTCTCTTGGGGCGGTTCTTGATGAAGCAAAAGAGAGAGAAATTTTAACACTTTGAAGACTTTTAGAGGATGAATGAGAAAATGAGTATGGAGTAAGTTTATATATAATCAAGAAAATCTTACCAATTCATTTAATGCCCAACACCCCAAATCCGGTTTTATGGATCTTGGTTCCCAATTGTATTATTTATTTTTTTTTAAATCATGTACTTGTATATATATTTTGTATAATTGATAAAAAAATGCAAGTAATATATGTAGAAAATGTACAAATATAGGTAAATGGAAATTTTTGGTGCAAGTAAGTTTTTAATAAGTCAACATAGAATGTATTGAGTTAATAAAAATTGTAAAAATACATTCCTTGTGAAAATTGAGTGATAAAATAATTATCGTAAAATTTTTAGGATAACGACGTAATAATTTAATTTTAACGACTAAGGTACCAAATAAATTTGAAACACTAGGAAAACTAAAAATATAGTTTTTACACACTAAATGTAAGTTTAAAAATACCTCGGGATCATTTTTTTTTTGAAAGTAACGGATTAATTATTAAAATAATAGCTCACGCGATAAAAATTATTAAATAAAAATTACGCGTTGCAAGTGAAAATGAAATGTCGTGAATGTACTAATGAGATGCACATGATGTCAATGAAATGTAGACTAATCATAGTCCATATGAAATGTACGTGATGTCATGATCATGAATTCGCCGCTAAACCTCCAAGGTTACGCGAATTTGAAACAAGTAAACCAAGTTTACTAAAAATGTTGAAATAATGAGACATGAAATGTGTCGAGAAATGACCTGAAAGTACGGGTTGTCACAGAGTCCTGTTACTTTCCTTGTTCTGTATGTAGATGACATATTAATCATTTGAAATCATATACCAAGTCCGAATGAGGTGAAAGCTTATCTTGGTAAATGTTTTCGATGAAGGACTTAGGGAAGCAAGATACATACTCGGAATCAAGATCTCTGAGGATAGATCAAGGCTAATTGGTTTAAGCCAAAGTGCTTACATTGACAAAATATTGAAGAGATTCAATATGCAAAATTCCAAGAAGGGATTTTGCCAATGCAAGTAAATCATGGTTTGAGCGACCAAGGTTGTGCTTCAACACTGCAGAGGTGGCGCGTATGAAGAAAGTTCCTTATGCTTCGGTTGTAGGATCTATCATGTATGCGGTGCGATGCAAAAGGTCCGATGTGGCGTTTGCTCAAAACTTGACCGATCGATATCAACGAATCCGGGTGAAATTCATTGATCGTGTTAAACATATTCTCAAGTACCTTAGGGCTACAAGAGATATGTTCATAGTGTATGGGAAATCCGTAAGCGTAATTGTGCATTACAAGTGTTATTGCGATGCATCACGGAAGTGTGACAAAGATGATATGAAGTCTCGAGACGGGTTACATATTTGTCATCAATGGAGGTGCTATGGATTGAAAGAGCAAGAAACAGACAACACTTACGATGTCTGCTACAGAAAGTGAGTACATAGCGGCGTCTGAGGCTGCCATGGAAGCAGTTTGGATAAGGAAGGTTGTTTCGGGGCTTGGTGTCATCCCGTCGATTGAAAATCCTATTAAAGTATATTGTGACAATTTTCCTGCAATTACTTTTGCCCATGAACCTGAAGTCATGAAGGGCACCAGACACTATCCTAGATAATATCACTATGTTCGAGAACAAGTTGAGATAGGTGAAATTGAGTTGCTCAAAGTTCACACAGATGATAACCTAGGAGATCCTTTAACGAAGGCTTTACCTGGTGAAAAACTTAATCATTTGTCTGATAAGTTTGGACTTCGTTTAGCTAGTAGTTTCATGCCCATCTGTGACTAAGTATTTTAGATAAAAGGATATTGTAAACATTATTATTAAAATGAAATAAAGTATTTTGTTATGTTTATTATTCATTTATTGTGATGTTATTCTATATTTGCATGTTTAAATCCTTGAATAATTTAAGTTACTCTAAATAGTCCGTTGTCAATCAATAACATGGGAATGATATTGAATTAAGACAAATCTGAGTATTAGTTAGAATATACTTGAAAGTATATTGATGCGTAGCATGACTAATTTTAGATGATATTCAATGAATTGAGTATAGGACTTATCCCACCTACATGATGATACTTTATGGATCTTTGTCATTAAGTATATCATGAATATTTATCCTCTGACTTGAGATACCAGAGATATGTCATGGATGTAGTGCATTTTTGTGAAGCAATCTAACGCTATACGAATCGGTAGTTATAAGGATTATTTTCGTAAGTGTTGCGAAATCTATGAATCCTCGCTTATAGTCAAAATAGATTTGTTTCCTTCAAATTTATTTTGAAGTATAATAATCTTGGGCCCTCGTAGGGTTGTTAAGATGTTTGCATGGCCATGCCCAAGGTCTTCTGGAATATGTTCAGAAGAATTGGTAATCTTGACCAATCACATAAAGCGAGAAACATAATAGTTAATTAAGAAATGAGTGAGATCCATATTCTTATTAACATGGTATTAGAAACTGTTGGGTCTAATAAATTGACCCAATCACCCTAAACAAGATTTGAAAATAAAATAGCCTAAATCACTAAATAAATAGTGAGTGACTCATCGATAAATAAACCAATGAGTGTTGTTTAGTGCTCTTTGCTTATCGACACGGTGTCGTGAGTAAAATATATGAGCTACAAACAACACCGGTGACACGAGATTTTGACAAATGTCTCGTTGATCCTCAAGACCTATCTCTACATACAAACTGAAAAATATGGGTGGGTACTTCCAAGAGAAGAAGTCAAACAAGTACAAGAGTTTACCATAAGAGTAGGAATATTGTTATGACAACTTCAAAAGAATGTTTGGTGCTATTCCAAAAGAGGAAAGATGAAGATGGACCACATGATGGATGACATCTCACCTACCACCACATGTTACATCTTACCAACCACCACAAGTCTTTGTATTTTTTCTATATATATGTTTGTATTGTAATAGAGATAGGTATGCATTCTAAACAAACACAATACATAGTATTAGTTGCTAGGATCATCTCTCATTGAAACACAAGCATAGCTTGGATCAATGAGAGTTTATTTGTCATTCAATGGGGATAATATACCGAAATTATCACCGTAAAAAGTTGAGGATGTTATCATTTAGTCTAGTTGGTATTGAGAAATCTTGTAACTATTGTTCATCTTTATTAATGAAGTTGTTCTTTAATTTTATCTAGATTTACTCAATTATTTGGACCAACAGAAACAAAAGGATGAATACGATGATGAATCATCGAAACTTGGTTTTTTTCCAGAAAACCATACACGAGTTGTACCGGGGGCATTGGCGTGTTGCTAGACGCTAACCAATGTCATTTAACATTTTGTAAACATATCCAAGTGGGAGCTGTTGGAAATGTATATATTTATAAATACGTAAATGTCCGGATTTGAACTCGTGACCATGGGATTGCACACATTAGTGAATGAGGATTATAGTTAAATAATTAATGTTAATGTTTACGATTAATTATTGCACATAAAGTCCGTTTAACGATCGTTTATTATTTAACGGAAAATAACTAACGACCGTTAAATGTAAAGAGAAGGACTTGTAGTGTAAAATCTTAATAAGGAAAAGATTCGGGTATCCCTTTTAGGGCATATGGTGGCCGGCCATAGGGTGTGTTTATACATCCAAAACCCTAACTTGTTCCCAAAGATTTGTATCCACTATATATACAGAGGCTAGGGTTTAGGGTTTCTTATTACTTTGTGCATTGAATTAACCCTATATCTCTCCTCTCCTCTCTCTTGCAAATCTCGGCCGAACCCCCCTCCTAAGGGTGTTTTGGTTTTGTTTTTTCATAAAACAAGGACTTGTGTTAGATTTAGCAATCGCTTGATTCGTTGGTTAATTCGTGTGTACAAAACTGTGGTAGTAAGACACTATTCTTACACCTAATTGGTTCGAGTTGTAAAACGGTAAGAGACAACTCTTTAAACAACGGTAAGGGACAAATCTTTAAACCACTTCTTCTATTTGTTCAAGAGATCTGACATTCGCAAGAGGTATGTTACGCTTTTAATTCAGTTAATTATTTATTTGTTATGATCTTAAGTCTTCCGCTGTGTACTCTGTGGTGTCTACATGTTTTATTGTATGTCATGTATTATAAACTCAACAGTTTTTATCACAAATACATGTTTGTATTTAAGTTTTATAAGAAAAATATGTTTTATGTCAAAGTTTAATAAGTTTATAATTTTTCTAACAACTTTGAGGGCACGTTTGGTAGAGAGAAATTTAGAGAAATGGAATGAAGTTGAGAATAAAAATGTAGGGAAATGAAATTGATAGAGAATTTGATAAAATTCTAATGTTTGGTAACGTTGAAGAATTGACACTGAAGAATTATCTGAACCATTGCCTACATGCTTCCGTAGATACCACCATGACCATTAACAAAGCACATATATCAAACACATAATCTAAACAAAAAGGAACCAAGAAAAAAAAGACGTGTATATGTTTAGCAGTTAGGCAAGAATCAAATAAAATAATAAAATAAATATATAACTATGCCATCAAATTGAAAATACAAAGAGGTGGATGGAATCAATATTATAAAGAACATGAACAAATGTGATAGTCTTAACTGCATAAATCAATAACTCAAGAGTGTGTTTTAACCGAATCAAAGGCCCCATCAAAACATACAAGTTGGTTTTGGACACAGCGAATCAAAGGTTTAAACTTCAATTTACAACCAAATTGCAAAATAAACACAACACTCCATAAATTATTTGGATTGAAACTAATGGATATCGAAACCCCTTTTCGACTTCAACAACTACTCAGCCGAAACAATTCTTTTTTTTACCTAACCTGATATGATTATTCACGGATAAAGAATTTTTAAAACAACTGATGTTTGAGGGAGAAGATGAACAGGTCATCGGAGACGATGATATACCACTAGATAAAGGGGTGAGGAAAACAGTCGTGAGTGGCAATCTCTAGTGCAAGTAGGGTGGAGATGTATCAATATTTGTGCAACATGTGACATGCACGTGATAATATTGGGTTGAGAAATCTGATTTCCACACCATAATGGATGGAAATAAAAGAAACCAAAATACAAAGGCATCCAATTCTAGAGAATTTCATTTTCTCCGCTTTTATATTTCTTCACCTTAAACAAGAGAAATCATGGCATTTCCATTTCTTTGATTTGAATTCCCTCTACCAAACACACCCTCAAAAGTGAGTCTATGTCCAACTTAGACTTCTACATCCTTTTACGACGTAAATTACTGAAGAATTTTGGCAACGGCTTGCGTCACCAAAGGATTGTACCATAGAGTCCATTATGATATCTAAATACCCAACAACAGTTGAGGTTAATTATTCAAGAGCTTACATTTTTATGATCATAAATGTTTATAATTATTGTTTTTTATAGTCGTGACGACAAACAAAACTACAGAAAACTAGATGCAAATGGTCGAGTTTGCAGTTAAATCTCTCTATCAGCTAGGCAAGAGCTTCCAGAGGGAGAAAGAAATGATAGGTAATTATCCGTGCTGAACCGTATGCAAGGGGATAGCCAGAAATTTGTTTTCAGAAGGGACAAATATTTTTGAAAGACGTTAGCAAATGCTAAAAAAATTATAATATATAATTGCGTAAAAACGTTGCAACAAATTTGTCCATTTAGCCTTTAGTTACGCACGACCCTCATCCACGTCATTAAAATCATCTAAAAATGAGTCTAAACTATTTTTTGAATGCTACTTATGTAAATTAAAGTATCAGTTTTTGAAATCAGCCAAAAATCAATATTCGATACATGGATTAGTATAAGTTAACAATTTTTAAGGTGGGATAAAAATCAATATCACTTACCACATTGAGATTTATTGCATGATGTTGGAGTGTATTCGTCCCAAAGCAGGGTGAAGATAATCAATTCAGCAGCTAAGCTCAACTGTTCAGCAGAAACAAGTAAACGGTCAGCAGTAACATATACCACTAGGTGGTTACCGGATATCACTTGGAATCGTGTAATCACTTTCGAAAGTAAACTATTCGACCCTAATGCTTGGGTATCACGAATATCTACTTGGGATAAGACCAAACGCAGTTAGAGAATTAGGCACAATTCTTTAACCCTTTTGCTAATAAGTGTTTATGTTCTTTGTTTGTATTCAAGCTTATTTTCTCTATATTTTCATCTGTAACAGATCTCCTATTTATAGGAAATACTCTTAGCTAGTCAATGGAATTATGAGTATTAATCGCCCATTAATAGCCTCATAATTATCCCCATTTTAGTCATTTGTGGTTACATGACCAATTAAGCGTGGTCATAATGCGTTTAAACCGCCACTTGAATAGGTCAAAATCGTTATAAGCGGTACTATCATCGTACTTTCATAGTGCCATCGGTGGTTACACCGCTTGCTGGAAACGCCACCGCTTGATCTAAGCACAACCGGTGAGACACCACTTCGGTGGAAACACCACTTCGGTGGAAACACCGATCCGATGTAGGCATCGCTCAATGGAAATATCGATAATTAGTGGTAACCACAACAAGATTTCACCAAGCACTACCAAGACAAACCACTACAAGAGTCGAGGTGTTCATGGACCTTATGGGTGTACACTCCGTACCTCTTGACCCATTACAAGGTGTGAACTAATCCCACAAGTGCACTAAATTTTCCAACAATTCTCCCAAATTTAGTTCACTTCCTTTGCATGAAAACAAACATCAAACAAAACATGTGCATAAATGAAAATGTCACGAGGATTGAATTTCCATCTTAGTAATTACACGTTCAAATATTCGAGAATCGGTGTTCTAAGAATTGAACCCTTCAACCCATTTGAATACCGAAGATAACTACACAAGCTTTCAAACACGTACGCCCTCGACACTATACAAGCCATGTGTCCATATCCAAATTCATTAATGTTGTAGAAGCTAAAGTCCAAAGCTTCTCAAGCGACAAAACTTCAACATTTACATAGGTGGTTCCTCTTTAGTCATGCTCCGCCAAGCACTTTTCCAAGAAAATTAACCATTAAGTAAAGACTTCATCCTCCTTTCAAAGAGTTTCGAGCACAATCTTGGGATGTAAATAAAACATGTGCTACAGTCCATTGAATGTTCGACTTTCCACATTGAACTCGGCTCCCAAGTTTCCTCGGGAGGAGTTGGGTGTCCTAGCATTCGATGACTAAGTTGGACTTAAACCCATCCCTTTAGCGAGACTTTATAACCAAGTCTCTAGCTAATCCCTTCATCAAGTGATCGACCAAGTTCATTGAGATCTAACAAACTCTATAGATACCACCCCATTCATGATAAGCTCACGAATCATGCTATGCACGACACCTAAGTGTCTAGACTTACCATTGTACATTTGGCTATAAGCCTTAGCCAATGTAGTCAGCTATCACAACGGATAGAAATAGGTGCTATAGGTTTAGCCACAATGGAATCTCAAGAAGCAATTTTTTCAACCATTCACTTCTTTACCGCCAGCTGACTAAGGCCACAAATTCAGATTCCATTGTTGAACCGGTGATGTAAGTTTGCTTCTTGGATGCCCAAGAAATTGCACCTCCACCAAGTAGGAATACCCACCACCGGTAGCGAATTATCTTGATTATTCTTGATCCAACTTGCATCAATGTATCCTTCCAACATCGATGGGTAACCAGTATATGAGAGACTATAATCCATAGTTCTCTTCAAATACTTCAGTATCCTTTGAACTTCTTGCCAGTGTTGAGCAATAGGATTACTAGTATACCTGCTCAATTTTCTCACTGCAAAACCAATATCAGGTCTTGTACAAGTCATGGCATACATCAAGCAGCCAATTACCCTAGAATACTCAAGTTGAGATACAACCTTGCCATTATTAGGCATAAACTTCTCACAAGTATCCATAGGTGTACTCACTGGAGTACAATCAAAGTAATTGAATTTCCTCAACACCTTTTCAATATAATGAGACTGAGAGATAGAAATTCTTTTACTTTCATGTTTAATCCTTATACCAAGGATAACATCACCTCCCCATGTCTTTCATGGAGAACCTTGATGATAAAATTCCTTTGTCGGTCAACTTGATTTTGGTCGGTGCCAAAGATCAACATGTCATCAACATATAGACAAATGATGACTCCTTTACCAGATTCATCAAATTTGCTATATACACATTTGTCGACTTGGTTAAGAACATAACCACTAGACAAGACCACTTCATCAAACTTTTGATGCCATTGCTTAGGTGCCGCTTAAGTCCATAAAGAGACTTAATCGGTTTACACCTTGTTTTCATTGCCGGGCATGATGAAGCCACGAGGTTGGTTCATATAAACCTCCTCTTCCAATTCACCATTCAAGAAAGCCGCCTTCACATCCATCTAATGAATAATCAAATTGTGAATAGATGCCAAAGCAATTAGCGATCTTATGGTAATCGACACGAGCCACGGGGCATAAGTATCAAAATAGTCTATCCCGGACTTTTGTTTAAAGCCCGAATGACTAGTCTAGCCTTGAACTTTTCAACAGTTCCATCTACCTTCATTTTCCTTTTGAAAATCCATTTGCAACCTAAAGGTTTGCAACTGTGTGGTAGATCAACCAACACCCAAGTGTTATTCCCCATGATGGAATCCATCTCATCATTGATTGCTTCTTTCCGTAAAGCAATATCACGGGACTTCATTGATTCTTCAAATGTCTTGGGATCATCCTCAACAATGAAGCAATAGGAGTATTGGTGCGAGACCTTATCCCTTATTCCTTCAACTAAATACGCTTGAAACTCGGTCCAAATGACTTTGGAGTCGACCCTTTGCTCTTCCCGAGCACGAGTTCAAAGTTGTTGAACCACAACCTCATCGGGGACCACCGATGGTTCATCATCGAGGGACCTCTGATACACCAGTGTCATGAGTTCCATTAGGAGTCCTCATACTTGGTCTGGGGACTGATGAGAATATATTCTCATCAAAGTTTGCTTCCCTTGATTCAATTATGGAGTTAATTGAAACATATTCATTAGGTTCTATAACATAGAATCTAAAAGCCTTGGAATGCTGAGCATATCCAACAAAGATGCAGTCAATGCCTCTTTCACCTAAAGTTTTCAACTTTGTATCGTGGAGTCTTACAAGCGCCTACAACCCCAAACCTTGAGATAGTTCAGTTGGGTTTCCTTTTAGTCCGAGTTCATAAGGGGTAACCTTGTTCCTTTGTTGGGAACCCTATTTAATAAATAGCAAGTCGTTAACATAGCGTCACCCCGTAACCCTTGACTCGATCTGAATAGGACCACATGGAATTAACCATTTCCTTCAAGACCTGTTTTCCTTTCGTAAATACCATTTCTTTGAGGAGTATAAGGGCGATCGTTTCATGGATTATACCAACAGACCGAAAATACAGAGTATCCATGTACTCACCTCCCTATCAATCCTTAATCTTTTGATCAAAGACCCAAGTTGTAATTCAACTCGATTTTAAACACTTTGAATTTATCTAATGCTTCATCCTTAGTATGTAACAAATAAACATAACAAAACCTAGAAGCATCATCAATAAATGTCACAAAGTACTTCTTATTCCCCAAATATGGAGTGGCATACAAATCACAGTGTCATCGTGTATCGACTCTAAGAGCTCGGTCTCACGACTAACACCCTAAAAGGGTTTCTTAGTTATCTTGGTCAACATGCAAGTTTTACACTTTTAGGTGTCCATGTCAAATCTTGGGATTAACCCATCCTTAGACATATCTTGCATTCTCTTATAGTGTACATGGCCAAGTATAGCATGCCAAAGGGTAGAGTCGGTCCGTCGGTGGTGGTCATAAAGGTGAATTAACATTATCGATGGAAACATATAAATTATCGGTGGAAACATTAAGCTTGAACATTTGATTACATAAATAACCAAAACCAATTAAAACACCACATTTAGACAAGACAAATTTATCGATTCAATAACTTGTTTATATCCATGATTATTCAAAACACTACTTGAAACCAAGTTCTTCCTTATATCGTGAACATGAATAACATTAAACAAAGTTACAATCTTTCCGAACTAAACTTAAGATCTACACAACCATGACCATGCACCAAGGTCATTGACTCATTTCCCATGTGAAAATAGAACCATCATTCGGTGACTCATAAGTCTTGAACCGACTTCTATCTTTGCACACATGAACTGTTGCTCAGAGTCAACCCACCACGCCATATCATCATCCCGCACATAATGAGATTCAGATACATATGTAACATAATAAATCTAAAAAGACTTATTAACCATATTCTAACCTTTCAGTGAGTTGGAAGAACCACCACTCCCTGAACCATTAGTGCCTGATCCATTGGCTTTACCACCAACTTTAACACTCTTGCAGTCTCTTTTAAGGTGACAAGTTTTGCCACATTTCCAACAAGTAGGTGTTGCCTTCTTGTTAGGATCTGCCCTTGTGTTATCATGATATTTGCGCTTGCCTTTGTTGTCATTGTACCTGGTGGAGTTATTATGCTCCACCATATTGACAACAGATGCACCTGTAGCATTGCTACTCTTTGGCTTGTCATTATCCTGCACTTTGAGAGATTCCTCAATGCGCAGATGACTGCCCAACTCAACCAGAGTTAACTCCTCTTTATTATGTTTCAAGGTATGATTGAAATCTTTCCAATAAGGAGGGAGTTTTTCAATGACACAAGAGACTGAAATAGACTCATCCATGTGCATATTATGTTGTGTAAACCTTCCAAGTATTCCAAGAAGTTCATTGTATTGGTCCATAACTGGTCTTGAATCAGTCATTTTGTAATTTGTGAAATTACTAACAAGGAACTTCTTACTTGATGCATCCTCGACCATATATTTGGCATCCAAGGAGTCCCACAGTTTTGGAAGATTCAATGTTCGATAAATATCAAACAGAATCGACATACCATTGAGAATTAGACCTCTGCATATGTAGTCATCATTCTCCATTTGCTCCTCCTCCGATCCGCTCCCGGTAGCATCATCCCCATCATCGGGAATAGGTGTGGTTAGCACACACACCACACTCATGCTTGACAACAAGAAGTGCATCTTCTCGCCGCCTCCTAAAGTCCACCCTTCAAACTTATCAAGCTTGACAAAGTTTGAAGCCATGTGTTTCATTGCGTGAGTTGCCATTGATTATCACAAAAAGTTTACTTTGATTGTTGGAGTGTATTCGTCCCAAAGCAGGGTGAAGATAATCAATTCAGCAGCTAAGCTCAACTTTTCAGCAGAAACAAGTAAACGGTCAGTAGTAACAGATACCACTAGGTGGTTACCGGATATTACTTGGAATCGTGTAATCACTTTCCAAAGTAAACTATTCGACCCTAATGCCTGGGTATCACGAATATCTACTTGGGATAAGACCAAATGCAGTTTGAGAATTAGGTACAATTCTTTAACCCTTTCGCTAATAAGTGTTTATGTTCTTTGTTTGTATTCAAGCTTATTTTCTCTATATTTTCATCTGTAACTGATCTCCTATTTATAGGAAATACTCTTAGCTAGTCAATGGAATTATGAGTATTAATCGGCCCATTAATAGCCTCATAATTATCCCCATTATAGCCATTAGTGGTTACATGACCAATTAAGCGTGGTCATAATGCGATTTAAGCGCCACTTGAATAGGTCAAACCGTTACAAGCGAGACTATCATCGGTACTTTCATAGTGCCATCGGTGGTTACACCGCTTCAAGAGAAACGCCTTCGCTTGATGTAAACACAACTTGGTGAGACACCACCCGGTGGAAACACCGCCGGTGGAAACACGATCCGATGTTAATCATCGCTCGATGGAAACACGATAATCGATGGTAACCACAACAGATTTCACCAAGCACTACCAATACAAACCACTACAAGAGTCGGTGTTCATGGACCTTATGGGTGTACACTCCGTACCTCCTGACCCATTACAAGGTGTGAACTAATCCCAAAAGTGCACTAAATTTTCCAACACATGATACATATCATACTATCTTATAAAGCATTTAGGCATTCTTTAAATAGAAATACTTAAAAATTCAGCTTGCTTATTATAGAAATTCAATAGCTTACAAGACAAGAAGCATAATATACACTACTTTACTTTTTTGGGTAAAAGGTCAAAGACCCGATAAATATATTACTCCAAAAAAACGTTTAGGTACAAAGGATATGGGTGAATCCCATATCTCAGCCCGTTACATAGGCGAAAAGCTTACATAACAAGATACTTCCTATTCACTATATAAGAAAATAAACCACTACACAAAAATAACATTATACTCCTATGGAGATAAAATTACTTCCTACCAAGGCTTTGAAGCTTGATACCATACGTGTCATAATAAGCATCCCGATTACCAGGAAGATTGTAAACCTGATCCGCATAGTTATCATAGTCATAGTCATCATAATCATCTTCACAATCATGACCACCACCAAATAGATTACTCGACTCATCAAAGGTGTTCTCAACCACCTCTTCTTCACTATCAGAATCCACAATCTCTCCCACCTTAGTGAATGGGTTAACCCTCTTAGTAAAAGACGTATAAGCAACGTGTTTAATAGGATTACCATTATCATCAACAAGAGTAGCTTTCCCATCCATAAGAAGCTTTTCAAACTCTCCAATTTTCTCGAAAATTGGGGTATGACCAACCCCGTTACCTTTCATTAAATCACTCACATTTGGAACTTGTGATACATTACCTCTCTTAATTGACCCAACCTCCTTTGCTACCATTGTATCACCAGACTCCTCTACATCAGTAGGACTGCCACAATCATCAGGAGCAATAGTATTTAGAGCATCAAAAGGATTAGATGTAGCGAGCCCACTCATACTGGCCACTTTAGTGGCTTTCTTCTTTGTATTTTCTACCTTCTTGTGTTCAGGGGGAGGCGCTTTAGGTTGATACCTAAACTTAGGACCCACACTAGGTTTAGTAAAACCTCCCTTACCTGGAACACTTTGACCATCATTCCTACCCTTATTCGGTCATTGGCGGCTTGAAAACCATCATTAACACTTTGTTTAGGTTGAGTAGGAGGTGGAGCAGTTGGGGACATCAAGTAGCATATGACCAAAGAGGTTACACGATCACACCGAGGTGGTTTCCATTCAGATTCAACCCGAATCTTTTCAATATTAGAACTGTCCCATCAAGTAAAGGTATCTCAACAGTGATACTCTCCCTAAGAGCCTGATCCGCCTTAACATCAATCAAGCACATAGCAAAACCACTTTTACCCCATGATTACAAGCACATTTGACTAGTGTAAGAATCTAACATTTTTGGCGTACCAATCAGTGTGACTAGGAGGCTGAGACCATCATCAGAAAACACAAGTCTTACTAGAACCATAATGTATACTACTTTAATGCTATTAATATAGTCAATGTTTTTAATATAGTCAATTAATTAACTGGTCAATAAATACAATTAATGCAGTCATTAAAATACCATTTACATAAAAATACAAATTACCAAGCATATTGATAATCAACTTAAATACAATTTCTGCATTAAATACCACTAATACAAATAATGAAGCACATTATACAAATATTCAAGATCGAACGGGAAACGGGCCAAACGGGCTAGAGCCAGAACAGGGACGGGCCAAACGGGCTCATGTTATACGAATCGCTTTAAAATTCCAAAACAGGATCCCATACCGGAAACTAACGGGCTAAACATGCATGGGCCAAACGGGCTCATGTTATACAAATTGACACATCTAATATTAATTATCACAATTGTATAATGAAAAACATTGTCATCAGTTAATGAGTTGGAATACGTCACATGAAATTTCTGATATCCGTAAATTTATTGTCAAAAAAAAGATAAATAAATAAAATACATGATTCACCGAAATTTTTTATTTCAAATTATCCATCATCATAATGTCGAATACACTACTAACGTAAAATTATTAAGTTATATCTTACCGTCCACGTACCTACGCCACTCCATATGGAGCTATGATATATTGAATCATCATAATTAATTAGTGACTCTTAATTAGACAATCGTCTGTAATATTAAAATATATATTTTTCTCTCTTTTCCAGGCAAAATGGTTTTGCAGTTTGTCAAACTGATCAAGTTCAATTCTAGACCTTATCAAATGCTGCGAGAAGGAGATTAAGGCTCTAGCCAATAACTTATCATCGTTGACGGTATGCACATTTATCACACATACTAAATTCTTAAATGTACTTCTACAACGAATATATCTCTCATGTTTGGAATTAACAATTATCAGGTTCTTAACGAAAATGATGCTCCTCCATCTGGATGTAAGGTTTAGTATCACGAGTAAATGAAGAACTTTTGGTGTATCTAAAGCTTGAAGGAGCTATTGATGTTACAACGCAACACGAAAAGCTCAATGCAAAGTTGAGAGATATACAGAAGTAAGCACTTCAACTGAAACATGTCCTTAGTCATTACAAGCTCTACTAGCATTGTGATATTCATTACTAGCATTGTGATCATTGGGTATTCGAATAAGATGATGTCAATATACCTGATCCAACCGGAAATATTGCACCTACATGAAACATGTTTCTGTTGGAATTATAATTGCACGACACTAGACGAAAGACCCGGCCTAGGTGAATTTTTAATTGGTGATCGGCATGTTTAATTTAAAGACGTATGCATGCAAAACCGTGTGACTAAAACTTTGTAGTTCCATTATAAAAGTACATGCAACATACATTAATAAATAGAATTGATAAAAGACTGTTGAATATACCCTGTGCTAATAGAAACATCTTGTTGATTTTCTTTTGTTGTTTCCATTGTAGACTTGGTGACTAAAGTGCTTTAACCCTGCTTTTGGCAAAATATCTTCTTGATAAGTTGCTTCCACGAATTTTTAGTACTGCCACCTATTGTTATACTTTTTTTACAAGCTGTAGATAAAACCTCGCCGGAGACATTGAGAATTCCGCTCTCATCTATGTCAAAGCAAAGCTTGACAGTTTGAGTTACTGCTGGAATGATATCGAGCAAGAATGAGCCAAGTAAGCGGTTTTCTGTGGTTTTGCAACTTTCACCCTCGTATACATTAATTGCCACACGGCTTACCGGTTTGTCATATTCCGTAAGAAAAAACTTCCTTGATGGTGGGTATTGGTGTGTTCCTTGGGAGGACGACACACATATCATCTTCATCGATCCCGTAACCAAGAGAGATAGGAGTGACATCTTGCACGAGTTCATTACCTTTACCACCTAAGTTTGCAGCCAAAACAGATGCACCGTAAGCAACACATTCGTCCGGGTTAATGCTCTTGTAAAGTGGTTTCCCGTCAAAGAATTCCATCAGCATTTGTTGCACCTTGGGAATCAATGTTGACCCACCAACAATAACTACATCATCGACATCTTTCTTGTGCATTTTCCCATTCCTCAAACAAATCTTCACATGTTCAATGCACTCCTTAAAGTAACGGGCATTTAGCTCCTCAAATTCTTCCCTGCTAAATCTAATTGAAAAATCAAGTCCCCTGTAACGGATCTCTATGAATGTTTGAGTTGTTAAGGTTAGATCCCTCTTTGCTTTTTCACAAGCAACTTTTAGTCTCATCATTGCTTTTGCGCTTTTTGTCACATCTCTCCATTCTTTTTTCTTAAATTCTTGTACACAATGGTTCACCATCAACTTGTCAAAAACTTCACCACCCAAATGAGGGTTACCGCTCGAGGCTTTAACACTGATGGTACCAGCCTTGTTCAAATTTACAAGTGACACCCCGAATGTTCTTCCACCCATATTAAAGACGACAGCATTTTTCTCTTTGGGACAATATAAATCTAGACTCTTATCTAAACCATAGGCAATTGCTGCTGATGTTGGCTCATCTATCAAGCGCATAACATTGAGGCCGACCTGTGTACTAGCATCCTTGGTTAATTGTCGTTGTTCGTCACTAAAATAGACAGGAACAGTAATTACTACATGTGTGACTACTTTTCCAAGGTATGCTTCAGCAGCCTCTTTTAAATCTCTAAGAATCATAGAATATATATCTTCACATGAATATCCTATGCTCCAAAATTCATGTTCAAATTTAAGCATTGAATTTTCCACATCTCCTTCAGGCATCATAAAAGGCCACAACTCAATGTTCTTCTGCACTCTACCATCATTGAATCCGATTCCCATTAAACGTTTAAGATCTGAAAGTTAGAAAAGAAACAAAAAACAATGTTAGTAAGACTATGTTCCAAGATTCATGTTCAAATATAGGTATCTTATCGGTCGGATTATATTTTAATCATAGATTCATCATTCATATATAGTACATTTCAAGACTACTAAAGTAGCAATTTATACATACTATATATAAAGTAGATCAGCAGAAAACTAAAGATAGAGTAAATGTTGAGGGTTGTTAATCAGATGAGCTTACCAAATACGTTGTTTTTAGGGTTCATCGTGCTTAGAAATTTTTTTGCGGCTTCACCTGTCAAGAGTTCTGTGCCATCCCATGCAACGCATGATGGAGTATTCTTGTTACCTTGTTTATTAGGAATGATCTCAACACGGTTGTGCTTATCGGACCAGGCAGCCACGCGAGAGTATGTTGTTCCAATATTAATACCCACCGCAGTTCCTATAACTCTTTTCGAATATCTGTAAGGTTGTGGTTTTTTGAGTCTTTCGTAGGACTCTCTCTTTTTAGGGTGCATCTTTTGGTACTTAAAAAGTATAATATGATGATGTATGTGTATAGCACGACTGAGATGATCTCAAATATTAGAAAATATTATGGTTTTGATGAGGTCTAATTGATGTTTTATATGCTATCCAGGGAGTGCTCGGAGATATTGATCGAGCATCCATTGTACGTACTCCGTATAAGCGTATAATTATTAAACTAACGTGCCAATCGAACTCAAACTCCAATAAAAAAATTGGCTAAACCTGAAACTCCAATAAAAAATGGCTAGAAACTGAAATTTATTGTAAACATGCTTACGATGTACCCGTGACAATAGGCACATATACCTAATACCTCTAACCCGTCACCTTCACCTCAAAATGTAACATTTAAATTTGTACATATGTTATTGAAAGTTTTGAAAATCAAATTTCATTAGGTGAATAATAACTTAGGACATATTGATATATATATATGCACACAATTAGTCAAATCCAATAATTATATATTATTAATAGCATTAATAAAAAAAAGAACAAATTCTATTTGTGTGGCTTATGAAATCTTGCGTAAGTGGTACCCGTGCATTAATATCGCAAGACTAAATATGGATGAACTTGACATGAGAATTGAGATATTAAGTATATGAGGAAAGTTCGGAAACAAATAGCTCCATCTTGACCATTGATCTCAATTGATCCAATGGCTAGATTTAATAATTATTTAAAGGGAAAATGATGCAAATAAATCGTGCGTCCTGAAGCTTATCACTTTCCGGACCACTTTTATTTTATATTTGAGAATGGACCGAGGGCTACCGCTGTCATTGGGCAACTCATCGACATTGTGACAAGTGTCCCGTATGTGTAAGGTATTACTTTTTGGCAACTCAAAAGCGCTGGGCAACCGTATAATTTTTAAAAGGGTTTTATCGTCATTTTACGTTAGACAAAAAAGTACACATTTGAATAGTAAAAGTACAGTGGATTTATATTCAAAATCCAAAAGTCACTTACCTAAAAAGCATCCATAGTTATCATTTTTCTCTGTTTTTCCTTCTCGCACAAATCAAACCGTCTTCTTCGCCAGCCCCTGTCTTCCTTGTAGCGTCAGTTATGTCACTATCTTTAAAGCTACAGTGTTGATTGCAAACCACATTCGATTGATCAAGTTTTAAAAAAATGTTCCCAAATATGGTACGTAAATATTATTCTCGTTGTTTATTACATATGATTATTTCCAATTGGTTCTGTGTTATAACAAATCATTTTTGTTATTCGATGAATACTTATGTTAGATAGGTGTTAATTCCATTTTATAATCCATTGCTGTTTTTTATGTGTATCTGATTCGTAATTGTGTATGGTATGATACCTTAGATGTCGTTAGTTAAGTATGTAACATTACTTGGTTCATTAAAAAATTTAGTGGCAGTTTGTAGACTAATAAGAAGTGGTTTATATGCATCATCTGTTTACGACGTTGGTATAGATTCCTGCTATGGCCTGAATTATTTTTGGTTTTTGTTGACCCTTTTTAGGACTATGAAGCTTAGTTAATCATTACGAGTAAACTGAATTGCTTTTCGTAATTATGTAGGGTAAAATACATCATTAGTTTACCGCTCTTCTACTGACTTGTTTAGAGGCTTCTTCTGCTTTGCCCTTTCCTTTTCTCGTAGCAATTTCTTTAGCATTTACTTCTATATGTAATCTTTTAGCAATTTTTTCATCAAACGCTATCTCGATCCTCGTACTTTGAAACACCAAAGTTGGATCGCAATCCTTTACCCTTTCCAATATCGGGCCAAGAACTACATCTTTTCGCATGTGTTCACCTATGTTTAGACTCTTAGCAATAGGTCTAGGTGCGGGGATAGGGTGAGATTGCTTTTGGTTGACCAATTGTATGGCAATTTCATTGTCAGCCTCTTTTGATTTTGGTGTTGGTGTTATTGTTGTGGTTATAATTGTAGCAATGGTTGCTATGCACGGTGGAAACGTCTGAACTGGCGGTGGGTATAATAATAACAACAATGGTTACTCCAATACTAGCGATGGATGCGACAATCGGCGATGGTTGCTGCACCCCTTCATTCTCATTTTTTTCAACTGCGACCTTTAAAGAATCATCTTGACTCTTGAGGTTTGGAAAATTTATGTTTCCTAGTGAATAATATCAATAACTAATGGAATTTTGAGTTTAGTATTGCAATTAAGTCTAGTTAGAGTATATTCGCATGTGAAGAATATCGATATTAGCTATTATTTTGATTATTTATATGATATCATAAAATCATAACATGGAATTTTGAGTTTAGTATTGCAAAATTTGATGCTATTATTTTGATTATTTATATGATATCATAAAATCATAACATAAAATTTGATGCAGTAATCTAGTACCTTGTTAATTAGATAAATACTTATTACCTTACATACCAAATAAGTCCAAAATAGCACATTCTTAAACATATACATAACACATTCATAATCCTAGAAATCATCAGCATCAGCTGCAACTTCTTTGAGTATGTTGATAAGTTTTTTTGCACATTCAACCATCTCTTGATACTTAGCTTTGACAACATCATTATGATCTTTCAAATTCTTAAAGCGGTTTGCATCTCTTCATACTTCGCTCAAAGATCAACATTATAATCTTTGTAAATCTTAAAATCGCCTATCGCCTCTTCACACGTTGCTTTCAAATTAGCATTATCATCTTCGATCCTCTTGAAACGCGCTTTCATATCTTCATACTCACATTCATACTACGAAGTTGTTCAATCATTCTCTTCCTCTTATCAATCAGCTCTTGTTTCTCTTTAAAATTTCCTTCTATTGGGAAAGTCTTTCCCGGCTCACAAGCAATTACCATTCTCTTGAAACGGTCTATCATGTCTTTAAATAAAGAATCGTGCAAATTAGTACAATTCGGAGTGCATGTACCATCTTGACACAAAGAACACGGCATTTCATAAATGATTGTGATGATTGATAATCTAATTGATCTAAATGTTAATTGACTAAAATATCACAGTAGAAGTGAAAGGTAAATTTCACAAATGAAAAGGTGTTTTTAGTTTTTCTGTAGACAGCTGTATTATTTATTGACAATTTTAATTGGTGTATAGTGTGAATAATCCAAAGTAACTGTAAGAATTGGTATTTGCAAATGGGTTTTTTGTGGTCACTAAAAGTTAGAGTATCAGTGGCCTCTGAATTTTACTTTTTTTTGACTTTTTTGTGAACTCTAGCATTTGGCTATTTTATTTTCACCTGTTTACAGGTAAGGATGTCAGTTGCTTTTTGGGAAATGGTTTTTATATTTTTAAATCAATTTAATAATCTTCAACTATCAACATCCACACATTCCTCGAGTATTACCATTGAATACAATTAAATGGTTGAGGTAAAAAGCTTTTGCAAAACCAACTACTCCACTGCAAAAAGCTTTTGCAATCACTTTTGCATATTTAATGTTGGGTGACAAATGAAATTTAATAAATACAAAAGCTTTTTTACGATAGCTTCAAACGCTTGAAGTCTTTACAAGTATTTTTGTAAAAAGTCTTCTTCAAAGTTATTGCCACAATGGAACAAGTCATTTGAATATCTTATTAGAATAGTAAAAAGTCTTTCATCAAGTTGCCATTGCGGATGCTTACCCTGGCTGACTTTCATCGAAGAATCCAAATAAAAAAATAGTTGTGCTTTTCTTCTTTTTTATAAACAAATCCAGGTTTGTTGTACTCCCCCGTATGTACTTTGTTACCTTATTCATTCATATATTTATAGAGTACATGAATATAAATAACTGTGCAACTTTATATTTTATATTCTATTATTAAATATTTATTTAATTAAAAGTTATTGAAATTGTTATTAGGGTTTATTTTTTGGGTCAATTGCATATATACCCACTAAAACTTGAATATTTGCATATATACCCAAAACATGCTTAAAAAGCATTGTACATCATGCAATAAAAACTTGTATTGTGGGGAAATATGCAAGTTTTTAAGTTTTAATGGGTATATATGCAATTCTCCCTTATTTTTTATAGGTATGGTCACTACACCCCTTAAAGGCTAGTGGTTGATTCTAATTGTTATTAGGGTTTATGTTTTATAGGACATGGCGAAAACCAAAGAAGTCATATTTAAAGTTCACCACAACGGAAATTTGAATTTCAGCCACTCCGCTATGTAGGCGGTCGCCTTGCTGATTAGCTCCACCAGGGTTGCATTTACCAGGGTGCTTGATCATGTTTTGAATGATACTAGCATAATACCCGCGCAAAGCAGCGGCGATACTCAACATGTTAGTTTTTTCGTACCTTGATCTTTAAGCGGTATTTAATGAGAGTTAGTATTTTACGATTTACCCGTTTGATAGTTCAAAAAGAGTAGATGCGTATTTGAATTTCCGTAAAGTATATCAATACAAATATAGATATCGACACTTACGCTCATTTGAACTTTGTATAACTTGAATGTTTATGATAAAATTTACAACTATAAATTTGTATTATTGTAAGTTTGTAACATCCATTTTAATACTAAAATTTAATGTGTTATTAGTGTACATTATAATGCAATTATTATAGTGTAAAATTTAATTATATGAATCACTAATTTTAGTAAGATGTGTAGGCTTAAAAAATTAAGACTTACTTCTTTAGAAAGTCCTAAATAAATTATAAAGTAGTATAGATTGGAGGGGAAAATGGGCTTTATTTTATGCTGCACCAAATAAGGCACTAGAAGATGGTTTAACATTGTTGCACACAGACAATGATGTTCGACGAATGTATGACCTTGTGGATGAGAATGGATCCATGAACGTCTACATTGTGCACAAGCTACAGGCTTTGTCATAATTTTATTTCAAAAACATGGTATGGCAGGAAGAGGACACTGGCATGCGGTGTGGTAGTGCAACACCTTTTAAAAAAGGAAGCTAACAAAGCGTGTTTCTATCACGAAAATTGAAAGAGGGTTCGAGATCATATAAAAAAAGGGCTAGTGCACAAGGAATGGTTCCACCTGTTATGAATGTTTGTTGCCTTTAAAAAATAATTATGAGTTTATGTTGCCAACCATGTGATAGTGCTTCTATGCCAAACTTAGTGCTCTTAGGTTTATGCAGTTAAGTCTATCCTTTATGATCACATGGTTAAGAATTATGGTTGCCCGATCGTACAAAAAGTATTGCCCAATTATGGCACTAAGTTTCCCAGATTGCAAATTGGACGGTGGCCTGAGTTTCAAACGAAATTGCCCAATAACATAAACTTGATTGTCATAATTTTCGTGTCTAGATAGTATATGACGATAACGGTTGTGTTTGCTCATTAGAATGGCACAATTGGGGATAAATACGCCCAAAAATACTAACAACTGCTACAAGAGTTAAAACAGTTGTTTTGAAATTACAAATTAATTTTGATTCTATTGGGGATAAAAAAAATAAAGAGTTACAACTGCTAGGGCAAAACATAGTTTAGACCCAAACACATCATAATTCGTAACACCTAACAATCTGCTGCAATCAATTTTGAAATAAACATCAATGGTGCCCAACTCTTCTGCTGCAACTCACAACATGGTTGCGTTTTTTGGAAAAACAAAAGGAGGCTAAAGGGTTTGAACAAACGCTCAATTATGTGCATATGTGAATACACAACCACTGCTACAGTTTAACAAACCACTGCTAGGGTCGCTTTGTTGTTCCCCGTTCACTATCGTTTAAAACAGTTTAAGTTTATAAAATAAGTTAATAGTGAACTATGACTGAAATTAACATAAGGAAAACACACTAAGTAATTTTCAACATCATATTCTTATTAGAAATAAATCAACAAAGAATACGTTACCCAAGTACTTGCGGAATAGTACTTGGGATTGAAATGACAAAGTTGGGTGATTCCTCTCTAAGCTCGAGCTAAGTCCGAGCACAACTCTTAGAGCTCATGAGCTATCTCAGAACTAAGTTGTATTTGGAGGAGTGAAAAGATGGCTTGCGTGTATGTGTGTTTTACAATTCACAAGCTTAACCTTTTCACTCCATCTCTTATGCTATTTATACATGTATGATATTTGACTATTTCCTAAGTGACAACCGACATCATCTGAGAAGACAAAATCTTGATGTATTTTGTCTCGCATTACAAAGACTATTCTAGGTAAGAGACAAGACTACTTTCCTAAGTTCGGTGATGACACCGAGCCCGATCTTTGCCATTCAGGGAAAGTTGACTTTGGTTGATAAGGACTTCATCTTATCGATTCAACCTTTCCGCCTTGTCCCGCTCTTTTTCGTCTTTACATCCTTGATCTTCTACTTGATTTGTCTTGATGCAAGAAGTTGGAGAGGAATCTTAGGGATTCGGTGAGTTATTGTCATCACCACCGAATCCATCATCTTCTTCTTGACTCAGTCTTCACCCTTTAAGTTCCGCCTTACTGAGTGGAGAGACTTCTTCTTCGCCTCATACTGAGTTTCCTGAAGACGACTCACTGAGAGACTATGCACTCAGTGACCTGTTTGTGTTTAAGGGATTAAACACTTGGGCTATTTTCTATTCAAATCCTAGATTAAGGGGTTTGGGTATTTGCTGAACCCAACAGTCTCCCCCTATTTGGATATACAAATAGCCTAAGTGGTTGATCAATGTAAGTGAGCAAGAGGCTTCTTCTTACAATGAATGTACTAATGAATACAATAGGGAACACTGAGTAAATGAATAAAACATACATCGTTTATTGATCAGATTACATAGTTCCTATCACTAGTACAAAATATAAAACAAAATGATGTCAATCCGGATGGATTCCCAATGCTTCAAGCTTGACCTTTTTGGTGATGAGCGTCTCTGTCGGGATGGTCTCTTATCATTGGTCTTGGCGTAACTCGATGTTTGTCGGGTTTGAATTTGAGAGGCCACGGTATGTAGCTCAAGATTGCAGCCCACACCACCGATCAATATCACTCCATCTTTGAAAAGGTGGTTTCCATAGACATCAATGAGGAATAGCCCTCTTCGTGCTTCTCTATCACTAGACAGTTTACAAATTTAACCCTTCAGTAGCTCCTGTTACACTCCGGTCGAGCACTTTAATCTCGAGTTGGAACTCAACTCTTCCTTTGCGGTGGATGATTGTGGTTGAGATCCTTGAGGTGCGATTATATGGCTGAATTCCGGTTAATGGACAATCTCGATCTTTCATATCTTTTATTGAGCATTTTCATCGGGTCCTTAACCACCGCATTCTTTTTCTTTTCAATGATTGGACCAAGCTCATCAAGTTCGGTGATCCCAAAGTTAGTGAATTGAGGGATCATGGACCTCAAGTGTCTTTATCAACCCTCTATAGACGCTCATGGCGGTGGTTTGGTATTGGGGATGATTCGACATCCGTGATTCTTTCAGAAGCCTTGACTTGTCATTTTCGATTGTACTCCTCAATCTGCTTTGCACGAGAGCTTGATTTTCTTCTTCTTTTCTTCCATTGCTTTTCATTGCGACCATCCGAGCCACCGAGTTTCCTTGAACTTTTGCCTGCTGACCCTTTTGAAGTTTGCTTGGATCTAATCCCATATTTTCGACTTCTTTGGCGACAACCTTTTCCGGTGCTTTTCTGTTCTTTTCTCTTCCTCGACTTGTTTCAACCTTTTTCTTCTTTAGCAAGGTGTTTACTTATTTGTTGTGGTGTGGCGGTATTCGGTGTTGCCGATTTTATAGGGAATCGCTCAGCTCGTAAGTTTCCATCTTGCCTTTTCCTTTGTCCCGGCCCGAGGAAGATGAAGTTGCTACCAGGGTGGAGTTGTTGATGTTATTGGAGTGATTCTTGTCGGTGTTGTTGTTGTTGATGTTATTGGTGGGATTGATGAGATCGGTGTTCTTGAGACCGGTGGAGATGATGAGATTTGAGCCACCGATGTTGTTGGTGTTGGCTCCCCTCGGTGTGAGAAGGAGTTTCTTCAATATTCTCCCCTCAACTATTGCCGAGCCTCGGTGAGGGCAAGAGTTAGAGTGGTCTTCAAGAGGGTCGAGTAGCTTGACCTTGAAGGTCCGATAAATTTCGAGATCATAGCCTTGATGTCCAAGTGTCGATTGAATACCGGTGACTTTCGCTTCCAAGTTAGCTTGAGAAACCTCGAGGGTGTCATTCGGGCCCAAGATTCCAAGCCATAGAAGAGGATGCCCGAGCCAAAGTAGTCACTGCGATTTATAGAGTCCAATGTAGCTTGAAGAGACTGGGTCGAGGATGGAAGACCACGAACATTTGCATACTTGCATATTGAGCGGTTCGGTGAGGTTTGAGGATTGTTTCAAGTGCTCCTCGGTAGCCTCCAAAGACTTTAGAGTTGAGTCTTGGGTCTTCTTTGACAAACTCCCCGATTTCATCTATCGTGGTTCCTACACCTCAAGATGTCCGAGGAATTTAGCCATGTTTTCATCCGATCGGTGAATGTTGTCATACATTAGATCCCTATGCTCATGAACATTTTCATCAAAGCCATGTACTTCACCTTTAGATCAAGATAACTCGCAGTTGACCTCGGTGTGTTGCTCCCACAATGTGTCGTTGACCCCGAATATAACCTTCTTAAAGCTTTGGTGATCCACCGAACTAGTTGTCTTTCGGTGAGTGGGAGAACATTATCAAATCTTTCAAATTCATTAGTGGATGAAGAGGAGTCATCATTGGCGAGCTTGATTGGTGATTTAGTATGCTCTTGTGGATCAGCCGAGGCTCTTGTTCACTTGAACCTCGGCGTCCATTTCTTTTCCGGTGATAAGATTTCATCATCGCCTCAAGAAGTTCATCTTCAAAGAATAATATCCCGATGACATCGAGAATAATGATTAACTGGGGTTGGTGATGGGTTCCATCTTGCGGTGGTATGTTTCCTCTCGAGTCTTTGTCCCCGTTGATCCTTTGGACACCGGTGGGCATTTCAAGTATCTTCGCTGAGTCGATTGGTTGTGGGTTCCGTATCGGCGGGTTGTTCCTTTCCTCCGAGTCTTTGTCCCCAGTGACCCCGAGACACTGGTGGGCATTTCGATGCCTTTAGCGAGTCAATGATAGTTGTATCCCTATATCGGGTTGTTCGATTCCTCCGAGTCTTTGGGAGAGATCGGTGTGCCCTCGGACAAAGGCTTGATTTGCTAATGTCATCACCGGCGTTGTGGAAGGCGCCCCCTACCGGCGGGTTGTATTTGTCCTCCGGATCTTGGGAGTAGTAGGTGTGACCAAGGGCACCGACCGTGATGTATCGGTGTCCTTCGTTATCACCGGGTGGTTGTTGCACAGTCGGTGGGTGTCTTTTTGGTCAAGGGATTTTGTGCCTCTTAGGTGTGCTCCTCAAGCCTCGGGGCCCCGAGACTTTGGTTTAGTCTTAGTCCCAGTGAGACTTCCCTTTTTCTTTTAGGAGCGGGGTTTGGAGACATCGATCCACTTTGATTGTTTACAATCATGTGGGCCGTCAATTCAATGGGAGTGACGAGGGATGGGTCCTTTGAAAATTTGATGGGCTCGGGATGCCGGTAAATTTCAAATTTTTCATCCCGAGTATAATTTGAACCCAAGAACGATTATAGAGCACAAGAGACAAACCTAGGATACGAAACGCATTCGTCCTAGTTTTGCTCAGAGCTTCGTTCGAGATCACCGTAAATGATCTCCCTATGTCGACGGTGACCCCATTCATCAAGCAAGATGCCATCATCAATCGAATAGAGTTAACTTGTTCGGTGGATGAGTGGTTCCCGCCGAGGACCCGAATCACAAAAGTGAAGAGGATCCTCCAAGCCACGGGAATGAGCTTTTAGTGATGGTGTCTTGTCCAAAAAGAAGGATCTAAAACGATTTGTTTTAACCCATCCTTCACCGTGGAGGGTTCGGGATGGGCGACATAAGTGCCTTTGTTATAATCTAACCTCGTTGTAGTGCAAAACGTTTTGTAATCCAGGTGTATTGTTTCCCCATTTAGATCGAACTCGATGAGATACTCCCGAGAGGTCTAAGGTTATTCTCATCGATGGAAGGTGTCGGGTCAAAGGCTCTAGCAGAGCCCAAAACTCCCGAGGTAGTTTGGGTACACTCTTGAGGACATTTTACAAAGGCCGTTTAAGTGGGCGGTTGAATAAAATTTTATAATGTATTTATAGGTTGGGACATTTTCGGGATATTAAAAATTTCCTATGACATTTTTGTTTTGAATTCAACGTTAGTAAGATCCCCACCCAATCGAGAAGCAAATCAAGAGATTGTGTTCTAGCCATTTCCATTAACGAAGATTTTAGGTTTTTTTTTTTTTTTTTTTTTTTTTTTTTTAAATGTTTTGACTAGAACAATCAAAGTGTTTAGATCTCTTCGAGTATGTGATGAAAAACTTTTGTAAATGTTTACAAGAAGGGTTTTCCAAAAGAGGTTTTAAGAGTTTTTGAGCACACACAAATGTTTTTGAATTTTTTGAAATGATTTTGACAGAGTTTAGTTGCAGAAAAGATTTGTGTGTGTTTGTTTGTGTTGGAAGAGGGTATTTATAGAGTGATAAGAGGGTTGTTTTGTGCACAAATGGGAATATTAAGAGTCGGTTTTTGAAAGACGTTTGAATTTCCACATTTAATGCTACCACTCCATTACCCGTAGTAAAATCCCGTTTTCAAGGAATTGCAAAGGCACGGTAAAAGTGCACTTTGCGAGATAAAATATGAATTTGATATTTTTGTGAGAGGCATTAAATGCCAAGTGGGAGGACAAGAAGACAAAGAGACATATATTCCTTTATTAAATTGGCATAGTTACCAACCTAGGACATTAAAGTAAGCGATACTTGGATCATTTAGTTACTCATTCAATGCTCTTTGTCAAGTGTCAGGACCCCGAATGAGTCTTACTCATTCGGTGAGAGGTTTATTTTGGTTGTTCAGGAGGATGAACCATTTGAGAGAACTTATCGAGATTGGTTTTCGGATACTTGACTTTCAATGTCAAGCATTCCCAATTCACTTTCGGTCTCAAGGTAGGTTCATCCAAGGGTTTGGTGAAGATATCACCGGTTGGTATTCGTAGGAATGAAATGAAGTTCTATGTCTCCTTTCATTATGTGATCCCCGATGAAGTGATATCGATATCAATGTGTTTTGTTCTTTGATGAAGGACGTGGTTGTTGGAGATTGCAATTGCACTAGTGTTATCACGGAAGATGGGCACCATTTTTAATGGATGTCATAGTCACTTAGTTGACTTTTCATCCATAATACATTCGACAACATCCCGCTCTGACTACATATTCGACTTCGGTGAGGACATAGCCACCGATTGTTGCTTCTTTGCACTCCAACAAACCAGTTTTCCTCCAAGAAATTGACAGACCATGAGGTACTTTTTCGTCATGTTACTGACCAAGATAATCGAATCGAGTAACCTTTGAGATCAAACCCCGAGCATTTTGGATAATAGAGTCCAAGGCTTGGGGTTCCCTTGTGTACCGAGTATTCTTTTGGCTGCAGTGAGGTGAGATTCTTTGGGATTGATCGATATCTTGCTATTAAGCAGATCGAAAATTGTATGTCCGGTCTAGTAGCGTTAAATACATCGATGAGCCAACAATCCCTCTAAAATGAGTTTGATTGGTGATTTGCCGGTGAGATCGGGTCCAAGGTTGTTAGGTGGGACCATTGGTGTCTTCACCGAGGCATAGTCAAATATCTCATATTTCTTCAAGAGATTTCGGTGTATTTCTCTTGACCGATGGATATTCCTTTATCGCTTTTACGATTTGTAGTCCAAGAAAGTAAGTAAGTTCCCCATCATGCTCATTTCAAACTTCTTTGTCATTAGTTTTTCAAACTGTTTGCAAAGTTTGTAGTTTGTTGAGCCAAAGATGATATCATCAACATACACTTGGACTAGTATCATATCCTGTTGGGTTCTATAGACAAACAATGTGTTGTCTATCTTTCCTCCGATAAACTTGTTTTGTATCGGGAAGGTGAGAGAGTTTCATACCATGCCCAGGAGCTTTTTAAGTCCATAAAGGGCTTTGTCAAGCTTGAGACATAGTCGAGAATTCACTACTCTCAAAGCCCGGAGGTTCTTGAACATACACATCTTCCTTGAGATCACCATTTAAGAATGCACTTTAACATCCATTTGGTAGACCACGAAGTTCATGTATGTTGCATATGCAAGGAAGATCTGATGGCTTCCATTCTTGCAACAAGAGCAAATGTCTCATCATAGTCAATGCCTTCTTGTTGATCAGTAACCTTGGCTACAAGTCCGGCTTTGTTTTTAATGACATGCCGTTTTCATCAGCTTTGTTTCGAAAACCCACTTCATTCCTATGACTACTACATCCCGAGGACATTTGATCAAGGTCATGACCTTGTTTTATCAAATCTGCAGTTCTTCTTGCATAGCTCGAACCCAACTTGGGTATTTTAGAGCTTGATGACACTTTTGGGTTCTATGTCCGATAGGTAATCGACATATAGACATTCATTGGTCAAGTCTGCAGTTAGACTAGCACCATGCTTCTAGTGAGCATGCCCTCATTCACCAATGATGTTTACAAGCTCAATGTCCCGAGATCTTGTCCACTTACTTTGTGGTCCGGGATCCGAGCTTGAAGATGTCACTGGGAGTTCGGATGTGAGTTCGGTGCAAGGGCCACGTAATCATTTAGAACATCTGTAGAGATATTTTGATCAGTTGAGGATCATGAGTTCTGTGTTCCCGATCATTTGGATCATTGTTACTTATCCCAGCGAGGATGGGATCGATTTTCAATGAACTCATTGATGATTGGTTGGGAAAGGTTGTGAGGTAAGACATAATATGAGATGTCGACATCATTGATATGAGGAATTGAGTTCGGTCTTGTACTCACCAGAGGATATCTTGATGAGTCATCAATTCCTATTTCCTCCATCGAGGTGTTGGTGAACTGATGCTTTCAAAGACTTTCATCAAAGGTGACATGAAAGGTTTCCTCAACTTTTTTCTCCTTGTGTTAAAAACCGTGAAGGCTTTGGAGATCGATGAGTAGCCTAAAAGTATCCATCATCGACTTTTGCATCAAACTTGCCTAGATGATCCTTGTGGTTGTGAATGAACACAGGACATCCAAACACATGAAAATAGGCGATGTCGAAGTCTACCTTTGAAGATCTCATATGGGGTTTTATTATGTCTTTTGACAATGATTGACTGTTTTGAGTGTAACAGCGGTTTGATCGCTTGATCCGAATGCTTTGAGAGGGTCGATCCATTTAACATGGTTCTAGCGACCTCAATAAGAGTTCTCTTTTTCCTTTCAAAGAACCCCATTTAGTTCTGGGGTATATGGAGAAGAGAAATTTTGAGAAATTCCTTTTCATCACGAAGCTCTCAAGCTCTTGATTTCGAACTCGATTACCATTGTCGGATTCGATTTGTTTAACAAGAGTGTCATTACGGTTTTCAATCTTCCCGATGAATGACATTATTGTATCATTGCCGACTCTTTTGGAAAGAAAGTATACCCAAGTGTATCTAGAGAACTCATCAACAATGACAAGTGTATACTTTCATGTTGGATTGACACAGGGACCGACAGTCCAAAGAGATCCATATGCAGGATGTGAATGCGACTTTTGATGGAGAAATTTTGTTTGGTTTTGAATGATGCTCGTGGTGTTTACCCTTTTCACAAAGCGAGCATGGTTTGTCTTTGCAAAACCAATGATGGTAAGCCAAGGACCTTGTTTTGTTTTGCCAAGTTGTTGAGGTTTTGAAGTTTAAGTGTGAAAGTCTCTTATGCCACGCCCAATTGATAGTTTCGGTGGCTTTAGCAAAGAGACACGTTCCATCTTGGAGAGAGTTGACATGTCAAGCACATAAACATCATCTCTCCTAGGAGCTATCAACACAACTTCCTTGTTGGCATTGAAAATGGTACCTTGTTTATCATTGAATTGTACAATGTATTTAGCATCACATAGTTGATCGACATCGATGAGATTGTATTTGAGACCGTTGACATAGGATATTCTAGAAAACTATTCCTTGCAGCCATCGAACCATAACCTTGGTGGGACATGATGAGTTATCACCAAATACTACCTTGGGCCTGGTTCCTTTACATACTTGTGCAGATATTCCTTCACACCACCATGCTTCTTGAGCATCCACTGCCTAGATGCCAAATAGGCTCCCCGGCATGTCTCGTAGAAGTAGTAAACTAAATTAGTTTCTCTTCGTGACCCACTTACTAGTGGGCTTGGATCTCAAGGTCTCTTTGAAATTTGCAATCGACTCATGGTCGATAGTTGTGTGCATGGTGCTACCACGGGTTTTGCATTTAGAGGCCGAGGATGACTCGGTGACTACGGGTTGTTCGAATTTCTCCTTGCATGAATGACATCTTTGTCATGTTGGGATGTCTCATGAGTGGATTACCGCATATATCACGGCATGTATTCATGAGATAATCATCCGATGATGATAATTAAACCCACGGTGAGGGCACAGAGGAAAAGGTTTTGCTCTATTCTTAGGAGCGACTTTGGAGGATGAAGCATACCGATGACCAACTTTGGTATAGTTTTCTTGACCGACATATGTAGATGATCTGCGATCCTGTGATCATCCTTTTGCGATCATGCAAAAAGGATTCTATAGAAGTTGTCGATGGTATGGCTGGTGTAATGACACACTCACACTTGCTTGTTTTGGAGGTTGACTTAGACTTTGAGGAACTGGAGGAAGTCGACTTTGTCTCCTTGATTGGTTCGGGGACCTTTCAATGGATTCCATTTTTCAAGAAGCTTCCTTACAAGTTCGACCGGTTGTTGAATTTGGTAAGCTTGGTGGGGACAGAGGATGTTGAAGTCTCGTAGGAGTAGACTCTTGTTGGATAAGTTTTGCTTGTCTTTGTAAGATGGTTCTACCAAGTCCGCACCTTTCTTTTGGTGAATGAGGATTGAATTGTAGTGGAGTAAGCTCGAGCTTGGAGCGGCACCACGAAGAGGTTTCGGTGGTGGAAGCGGTGCTGAGATTCGCCTGCACTCGTAGATATGTTCAAGACAACTGGGCACATCGGAGTCCAAGCATGCTCTTTAGAGCTTGACTTTCGTGCTCTAGAATCCTTCCGTAATCGAAGTTTGGAAGCTTCTCGTCGGGATTAACTCGCTCAATCCAATCACCGGAATTGGAATCACCAACATATTTGTAATCATGCCACCGGACACAAATGGCTTAGGAGGCGGTCTTTGTTGAGAGAGTCGGGAGATGATCTTCACCTATGACTCTCTTGCTACTGGGGCTCTCAAAGACCACAGGATTCTAGCGATCCAACTATTAAGAATATCATTTGCCTTTTAAGTTCATCTTGAAGATTCGATTTCTTTTAACTAGTTCGGTGTTTTGAATTTGCAAAGTGACGACCTCAAGCTTAGCTTGTTTTAAAATAAGCAATTCATCCCTACACTTATTGATGAGTGTCTAAATACTCATCATTTTGTACCATTTAAACCGAAAAACATCCGAAAACACTCGAAATGCATCAAAATGATAAAAATATCACAAATAAGTGTTTTATGTGTTTTAAATGCAAAATGTCAAAATCGGTGAAAACGATAAAGTTTGCATAATTGGCGCTTTAGTCCCCAAGTTTCAAAAGTTGTCAAAAACAGTCCCTGGTAAAACAAAATAAAGAAAAATGTTATTCAAGGTCCCTGAATTATTCTAAATTGTCAAAAATGGTCCTTGAATAAATCTTTTGTTAAATGGCAGAAAAGGTCCCTGAACTTTCATAAAATGTCAAGTTTGGTCCCTGGAAAATTTGAAATTGTCAAAACTGGTCCTTGTACTATTGGAACTTGGCAAAAGTGATCCTTGTGACAAGTTTGGAAAATTACAGGATTGGTCCTTCATGATATCAGATTTGCAAGAATAGTCCTTGTCATTTAAAGCTAATACTAAGCCTTGTCAAAACCTTTTTGGACCCCCTGCCATATTACCTTTTGAGCCCCCTGTCACTTTCTATTTTGACCCCCCAGTCAAACCAAGTCAAACTAATAACCTTTTCCTCCCACCGCTTCTTCCCACTGGACCAACTTGCTCGCTCTGCCATCGCTTCTCCCAACACCCATCACCTCACCTTATCACCTTCCACTCACCCCTCATCATATCACCTATCCACCCCCCACCGCTAATCCAGCCGAGGTCAAATATCCTATTTCCCGCCAAAAAGCATAAAAAGGCCAATATAGCCTCTGCTCACCCATTGGCTCAATAAAGTGGTGGGATTGGATCTAGAGGACACGTGGAAGCTTTTGGAGCTATAAAAAGGAAGAGAGAAGAAGCAAAACAGGAGTAGTTAGTTTTTAATTTTCATTATATGTCAATTTTTTTCTTAAACTGTTTTAATTAGCTTTTAAAATGTAATCTCAAGCTTTTATGTATTAAACATTAGCTACTTAATCCTTGTAACTCAATTCAAGTATCAATTGAAGGTTTAACTAAGTTTCATAATTTTTTGTTTACTGTTGAAGAATTCAGTTTCAATACCTTATATTCAAAGCTCCAAGTAGCTTCATTTCCATTTAAACAAGCTTACTCAAGCTTATCATAGCTTGAGATAAGCTTGGAACACAGTTCTAAGAAATTTTGGTAAAAAGTCAACAAAAGTCAAACTGAGGAGAGAACTTGGTTAAGCAGGTTTGGAGAAGGAATTGGGATAATGCAGACTTGGATTTGGGTTGGAAATGGTTTAGTGTAGTGATTTTTGGTTTGGTTTAGCCTGCAACAACAGTGGACACATGTGAGTAAGAGTTCTCAGTTTCATTTTCACATCAGATTGCACATTTTGTTTTTACTTGTATTTTTAATAATTAACTGTTTAAATTTGTTTATTTAGTTGTACTTAGGCTATCTAATCTTAGATTGATCCATTAGATCAGCTAGTGTAGTGTTTAGATTCATTTAACTTGCAAAACAATCCCTTAAGGAGTGTTTGGTTTAATGTTTAAAAATGAGTTAGAGGTTAATGTATTGGATTAGATCGGTTGATTTAAGCTTGATATAGTTTCTCGATGTCATATCATCTTTGGTTTGTCGCCATTTGTGCTCTAAGTCAAAATCACTCTAAAATCTCTCTTAATCTCATAAGCTCATGAAACCGTTTTTGTAATCACTACGATTAGGTGTGGAATATGTTAAAGTTGCTTGATTTGATCTTATTTCATATCATTACATTGAATTCATCCATGATTTGCTTCTAAATTTCACAAAAGTCAAAGTAACAAATCTGTTTTCCAAAGTCAACTATGTCAAAAATCTGTTTTGAGCAGAACTTGCAAACATTGCACAGAGTCCAAGACAGCTAGTTAGGGTCTTATTTTTGGTCCATTTGTAGTTTGCTGGGTGGTCTTGAAGACCACATATTTGTTTTTCACTTCAGCTTCCTAGATTAGCTTATGCAACTGCTTAAACATAGGGCCTGTTTGCCCTGTGCATTGACTCAGTGAAAGCTGAGTCTGCACAGGGGTTTTGCCAGGCTTGGGAAAAGCTCAATAGAGCTTTTCATGGTCTAGCCTTTGGTATAGATAGCCACCCAGGTCTCCTTGAGGTTCCCACTTCTGTTTCCCCTTTTTAGCTTATTATGTAGCTTATGCTTAAGCCCAAAGTTGGCCTCTAAACTGATTTTAGCACTTGGTCTTAATCCAACCAAACCTTGGTAGCTTGCAATCCAGAGATGTAAAGCAGTTGTAATTCATTGCATTTTGGTCATTTTAGCTTATCTTAGCTTCTTTGTTGGTTTGGTGCCCATTTAGTACCCTTTGGCTTATTCAAGTGCTTATTTTATAAGCACTTCCAATAGCAGTTCCAATTTCCTTCACACAACCCCTGTTTTTTATATTTTTCTCAGCTTTAGAATATTATTTTAAGCTTATCTTGAATTTTCAGATTTTCCAAGTCATTTTGCTATTTTTCGCATTTTAAATACTTTTTAGCACTTTTAATTAGCTTTAAATACAAATAATTAAGAAAAGTTTCAAAAAAATAATTTTCAATTTTCTTAAGTTAAGATAAATATAAAAAGCCAAAAATATTTTTCCATATTTTCTTAGTTAAAATTGTATTTTTAAATAATTTAAGTAGTTTTAAATAGTTTTTAATTCCTAGAAAATCCAAAAATAATCAGAAAAATACAAAAATAGTTTTGAAAACTCTATTTTGATATTTTAGATTTTTCTAAGTCTTAGTTTTATTTTTCTAGCTTAATTTCATATTTTCTTGTATTTTAGGTAATTATTTAATAGTTAAAATTAGTTTTTAATTAATAATAATTAGATAATTAGTTATAAAAATAATTTTCTTTTTCTATAAATTTTCTTTTATCATTAGGATTGTAAAAATGTATTTTTCACATTTTTAGGATTTATATTGTATAAGTTTCACTTTTCACTTGACGTAACGTAGTTTTAATTCGAGTTTATAAAACATAAAAACAAAACATCATTGTAAAAATAGTGATAGCGTTTATTTAATATTTTTATCTTTTAATTTTCTTTAATTTGCATTTAAGCCCTTGTAGTTTATGGGCTTTCTTTAGGTATAGATCAATCACTATCTTTTCCTTTCAAATCCTCTCGATCACTTTACGTTTGACTATTCTCGCCTGACTCGTTGGGACTTAACGACTGGGAAACACTATACTCTCCGATCTTCATTGCATTCGTGTTTAAACTGTTTTAAGTTTGTTACGGTCCGCCATTCACAAGTGGCGAGCTTGAGTGATAAAACTTGACGGTTTTGCACGGATCAAATTTTGGCGCCATTGCGGGGAGCGATGCTAATAGTCTTACGTTTAGCGATTAGTGATTTGACATCACTCCTTGTTTATACCATCTATATAAAATCAAAACCCAAAAGATTTTCATTCTTTGTTTTACATCATGTTTTCAAAAATACCAAAAATATTCCTCTTTACCCTCTTACCCTTTTGATTCTTCATTTCTTACCCTCTGTAAACCTTTGATTCTTTCTATGTCTTATCCTCACCCTCTTGGATGTCAATGGTGTGGTGGTCCTTATAATGGTGGCAATTGCCCCGGTTGTAGCATGGTGGAATTAGGAAATGGGTGCATCATAACCGGGATCCCTATTCCTACCATAACACAACCGATTCATTCCATCGGCTACCACTTTGTGAGACTCGGTAGCTTTATTGTTGTGAGTCTTGTGGTGGTTCACACTACGATTCGATTGTCAATCGGAAACACGCTTGTCTATGAGCGGGTTCACGATAACAATTATGACCACAACACATACAACTCACGTACCACATCGGTTTCTTGTTGTGAGTATCGTGGAGGTCCTCACTTTAGCTCGATTGTCAAACAAGGAATCCATTTCCTTGTAACAATTACGACTCTTCGTATCATAACCAACCTCCACAATACCAAGTGAATCGTGCACCACCTCACTGAGCCACTTCCTCAAAATCTTCTCCTTGATCTTTTGGATTTAGTGAAAGATTTGAAGGAATGTAAACATCCCAAGATAATCCAAATCGTAAATCCATGGAAGTTTTGTTAGTCAAGAACGGATTGCTAAATTAGATTCCCAGATTGCCTTTGAAAAATCTATTAGGGAATCAATTGCAAAAGAAAAAGCACCAAATCTAGCTCTCGATTCCGTTTCATTCCCGATGGCGATGATGATGAAGTTACCCTTGATATTAGTCAACTTTGTGCAGATTCATCAAGTTCATCGGTTGAAATTCCTTCCATGAAAATCGGGAGAAAAGACTATGATGGAATTACTAGCGTAAGAACAAATGGAAAGTATAAAACATATGTATGCTAGTCCTTCTAAACTCCCTCGATCGTTGTTATCACACCGATATTCCCACTCACTCTCTACGAACATGGGGATGAGCATCTTGACACTGTTCACGAAAAGGAATCGGACGAATTCATAAAGTCTAGTGTTGAGATCCTTGTCCCAATCCCGAGAGAGTCACAGGAACTTTGACCATATGTGTGATATCCCTTTTCCTCTTGAGTGTTCAAAAGATCATTTTGAAACTTTCTCCGATATTAGCGACGATTGTGCTTCTTATGAAGACATTGAGTATGTTGAGGCATCACTTCCACGATCGATCCTCTTCTTGAGGAGTTCACCGATGAACTCACTCACATCATCCACTTTCATCGAAGTGACGATGATCTCTTTGATTTGAAGCCGATCTTGGAGAAACTAGAAATCTCCTATATAATGATCATCCACTCATTTCTTGTCCCATTTCCGACTCTTCCATTCCTTCTCTCACTCCGGATGAGGAAGATGACAACTTTTGGAAGGAGGTCGATGCTTTTCTTAGTAATGAGTCAATCCCCACAGGAATTGACAATACTTACTATGATTCGGAGGGAGACATCCTCTTTCTTGAAAATTTGTTGATTGAAGAACCGTTTCCAACTCTCCCTCCCGGAAATTTTGTTGCCAATCACCATACAAGCTTCAAGTCTAAGCTTAAAAATCTAACAAATGGTGATTTGCTCCTCACTAATGAAGAATGGGATTGCATTGTGATGCACATCTTTATTCCATTTTTCACAGATGGTGTGGTTTCTCGTTCCCTTTTCTCCTTTAGGAATGAGGACACTATTTTTGATCCCGGCATTTTCATTTATCATTTTTGAGCCGGGAATATATCTCATCGGTGTGGAACTTTCACGTACTTCAATGTTTATCCAAACATCTTGAATGAAAGTCCGATGGAGACTGTTTCTTCCACTTACTTCCCCATGAACAAATTAATTCGGGGTCGAGTCAAGCTAGCGACTCGGTAATCAAAAACAGTAGCATGCTACATGGGTTTTCACCCGTGTGTACCACTCTAGTGTGGGGAGATACCCACATGTTGTATATAGATCTAAAAATGAATGAAAATTGTAAATATTAAAAAAAAAAAAAAAAAAAAAAAAAAAGGAATAATTGTTGTGTTTCTACACTTAGCTAGTAATGTTATCTTTTACGTTCTAAGTTTCGGCATAACACGGTACTTTGAATATTGAGGACAATATTCATTTCTAAGTGTGGGGAAATTCGCGAATTTTGATCGTAAATGTACCCTTTTAGTCCCTTTTCCCCAAAATGGCCAAATTAAAAAAAAATTTTTTTAGTGGAAGTACTATGTACTAAACACAACAAATGGTAATCATCCACCATGTCTAACCCACATAAGGATGGCTAATCCAGAGCAAATGGCTCTTGATAAAGATATCTCAAATCCGTTGATGACTTGCAATTTGCCCAAAATTGTATGGTATTCACTCACCATATCCTTAAAAGTGAAGAGTTTGCTAGCCCGCAAGTTTATGGCTTGTGGTAAAGGCGATGGAAAAACCATAATTGGTAATCACTCACCAAAGATAATCGATAATTTATCTAAGAGTTGGCTAATCCGAAGCAAGCGGCTCGTAAAGACAAATCAAATCCGTTGAAAGTCGATGATTTGCTCAAAATCATTTGGTTATCGGTGTACCAAGGTTCTTACTTGAACTGAAACATTTGGCTACTCCGAGTAATGGCTTTTGGTAAAGAGATAAAATCCATTAATTTTTCTCAAAACATTGCTAGGGACTAGCAATATCTTAGTGTGGGGATTGATGAGTGTCTAAATACTCATCATTTTGTACCATTTAAAGCGCAAAACATCCGAAAACACTTAAATGCATCAAAATGATAAAAATATCACAAATAAGTGTTTATATGTTTTAAATGCAAAATGTCAAAATCGGTGAAAACATATAAAGTTTGCATAATTGGCGCTTTAGTCCCCAAGTTTCAAAAGTTGTCAAAAACAGTCCTGGTAAAACAAAATAAAGAAAAATGTTATTCAAGGTCCCTGAATTATTCTAAATTGTCAAAATGGTCCTTGAATAAATCTTTTGTTAATGGCGAAAAGGTCCCCGAACTTTCATAAAATGTCAAGTTTGGTCCTGGAAAATTTGAAATTGTCAAAGCGGTCCTTGTACTATTGGAACTTGGCAAAAGTGATCCTTGTGACAAGTTTGGAAAATTCTGAGTTTGGTCCTTCATGATATCGGATTTGCAAGAATAGTCCTTGTCATTTAAAGCTAATACTAAGCCTTGTCAAAACCTTTTGGACCCCCGCCATATTACCTTTTGAGCCCCTGTCACTTTCTATTTTGACCCCCAGTCAAACCAAGTCAAACTAATAACCTTTTCCTCCCACCGCTTCTTCCCATCTGGACCAACTTGCTCGCTCTGCCATCGCTTCTCCCAACACCCATCACTCACCTTATCACCTTCCACTCTCACCCCTCATCATATCACCTATCCACCCCCACCGCTAATCCGAGCCGGAGGTCAAATATCATATTTCCGCCAAAAGCATAAAAGGCCAATATAGCCTCTGCTCACCCATTGGCTCAATAAAGTGGTGGGATTGGATCTAGAGGACACGTGGAAGCTTTTGGAGCTATAAAAAGGAAGAGAGAAGAAGCAAAACAGGAGTAGTTAGTTTTTAATTTTCATTATATGTCGTTTTTTTTCTTAAACTGTTTTAATTAGCTTTTAAAATGTAATCTCAAGCTTTTATGTATTAAACATTAGCTACTTAATCCTTGTAACTCAATTCAAGTATCAATTGAAGGTTTAACTAAGTTTCATAATTTTTTGTTTACTGTTGAAGAATTCAGTTTCAATACCTTATATTCAAAGCTCCAAGTAGCTTCATTTCCATTTAAACAAGCTTACTCAAGCTTATCATAACTTGAGATAAGCTTGGAACACGATTCTAAGAAATTTTGGTAAAAGTCAACAAAAGTCAAGCGAGGAGAGAACTTGGTTAAGCGTGTTTGGAGAAGGAATTGGGATAATCTGAGACTTGGATTTGGGTTGGAAATGGTTTAGTGTAGTGATTTTTGGTTTGGTTTAGCCTGCAACAACAGTGGACACATGTGAGTAAGAGTTCTCAGTTTCATTTTCACATCAGATTGCACATTTTGTTTTTACTTGTATTTTTAATAATTAACTGTTTAAATTTGTTTATTTAGTTGTACTTAGGCTATCTAATCTTAGATTGATCCATTAGATCAGCTAGTGTAGTGTTTAGATTCATTTAACTTGCAAAACAGTCCCTTAAGGAGTGTTTGGTTTAATGTTTAAAACTGAGTTAGAGGTTAATGTATTGGATTAGATCAGTTGATTTAAGCTTGATATAGTTTACTGATGTCATATCTGTCTTTGGTTTGCTGCCATTTGTGCTCTAAGTCAAAATCACTCTAAAATCTCTCTTAATCTCATAACTGTTGAAACCAGTTTTTGTAATCACTACATTTAGGTGTGGAATCTGTTAAAGTTGCTTGATTTGATCTTATTTCATATAATTACATTGAATTCAGTCCATGATTTGCTTCTAAATTTCACAAAAGTCAAAGTAACAAATCTGTTTTCCAAAGTCAACTATGTCAAAAATCTGTTTTGAGCAGAACTTGCAAACATTGCACAGAGTCCAAGACAGCTAGTTAGGGTCTTATTTTTGGTCCATTTGTAGTTTGCTGGGTGGTCTTGAAGACCACATATTTGTTTTTCACTTCAGCTTCCTAGATTAGCTTATGCAACTGCTAAACATAGGGCTGTTTGCCTGTGCATTGACTCGATGAAAGCCGAGTGCTGCGAGGTTTTGTTGAGCTTGGGAAAAGCTCAATAGAGCTTTTCATGGTCTAGCCTTTGGCTTATAGATAGCCACCCAGGTCTCCTTGAGGTTCCCACTTCTGTTTCCCCTTTTTAGCTTATTATGTAGCTTATGCTTAAGCCCAAAGTTGGCCTCTAAACTGATTTTAGCACTTGGTCTTAATCCAACCAAACCTTGGTAGCTTGCAATCCAGAGATGTAAAGCAGTTGTAATTCATTGCATTTTGGTCATTTTAGCTTATCTTAGCTTCTGTGTTGGTTTGGTGCCCATTTAGTACCCTTTGGCTTATTCAAGTGCTTATTTTATAAGCACTTCCAATAGCAGTTCCAATTTCCTTCACACAACCCCTGTTTTTTATATTTTTCTCAGCTTTAGAATATTATTTTAAGCTTATCTTGAATTTTTCAGATTTTTCCAAGTCATTTTGCTATTTTTCTGCATTTTAAATACTTTTTTAGCACTTTTTAATTAGCTTTAAATACAAATAATTAAGAAAAGTTTCAAAAAAATAATTTTTCAATTTTCTTAAGTTAAGATAAATATAAAAATCCAAAAAAATATTTTTCCATATTTTTCTTAGTTAAAATTGTATTTTTAAATAATTTAAGTAGTTTTAAATAGTTTTTAATTCCTAGAAAATCCAAAAATAATCAGAAAAATACAAAAATAGTTTTGAAAACTCTATTTTGATATTTTAGATTTTTCTAAGTCTTAGTTTTATTTTTCTAGCTTAATTTCATATTTTCTTGTATTTTAGGTAATTATTTAATAGTTAAAATTAGTTTTTAATTAATAATAATTAGATAATTAGTTATAAAAATAATTTTCTTTTTCTATAAATTTTCTTTTATCATTAGGATTGTAAAAATGTATTTTTCACATTTTAAGGATTTATATTGTATAAGTTTCACTTTTTCACTTGTACATAACGTAGTTTTAATTCCAGTTTTATAAAAACATAAAAACAAAAACATCATTGTAAAAATAGTGATAGCGTTTATTTAATATTTTTTATCTTTTTAATTTTCTTTAATTTGCATTTAAGCCCTGTGGTTTATGGGCTTTCTTTAGGTATAGATCAATCACTATCTTTTCCTTTCAAATCCTCCGATCACTTTACGTTTGACTATTCTCGCATACACTCGTTGGGACTTAACGACACTGGGAAACACTATACTCTCCCGATCTTCATTGCATTCGTGTTTAAAGCTGTTTTAAGTTTGTTACGGTGCGCCATTCACAAGTGGCGGGCTTGAGTGATAAAACTTGGCGGTTTTGCGGATCACTTATTCAATTCAAAACTTAACTTGTTGTACTTAGAAAAAGATTCGATCTTTGCTCTTCTACAAACTTAAGGTCAACATTTAGATAATTCATATAAGATCGCCAATCGAGTCATCATCCATAGAAAGTAAAGTGTTTACCTTCTTCATTGTGATGTTGACCCATTCCCGCTCCTAGCATGATTCTTCCCAACGCCTAGCTTGTCTTCTTCGAGAGAGCCATTAGAGCACCGACATGTACCATTTCATCATCCGATGAGATTTGCCCTTCATCGATCAAAGGTTTTGACAACTAGGCCTTTGTTCTTACCCCGCATGATTGAACATTTTTGTTGTTTACGAGGAATGGCCTCAAGCAATGCAAGCTTAGCTTTTGCTTTCTTATACTTAGCTTCATAATCAATGGTTTTGTTAAGATCGATTTGTTTTGAACATTTTGATGAGACCGATAGATTTTTGGTTGAAATTTGCTAAAGCTCAAGACCGATTAGATCACGATGGTTTGTAAGAGGGTTGAAGTTGTTTTGAAAAATGTCTTTTGCAAATGGCCTCTTTTATGACACTTATAGCATTCGGTGTCTTGATTGCTTTAGCAGTTGAAAACCTTTTCTTTTATAAACCTTCGAGAGTTAGCGATGAGTGCCCTTTCCGAAATTCAAGATTCGGTCATTTAGGTACTCTCACTTGATCTCTCATCGGGCTTATCATCGAGTTTTCTTGGAAATCTTGAACTACATTGTTAGAAAAGAAAGTAGTTGATATTGGTGATGAGGTAGTGGTCGGGGACTTCTTGACTTCCGAGACTTCTTTAAGTCGGGGTATGGTGCCGTTGATGAGGTTTTCCTCATAGACAAATTTCCATAAATTTCAAGAAGCTCAAGATTTTGGATATGATTAGCATTTCTAAGTCCACGAGAGAAATTCAACCACTTCTCGGGAGACATTTACAAAACAAACATTGATTTCATGCTTGGACAACTTAACACCATCATTTTAAAGTTCATTTAAAAGAGTTTTGTATCGGTGTAAGTTTGAGAGAGTTTCGAGTCCTTAGCCCTCAAGGTGTTATACTCAAGTTTCGGGTCCATTATCCTGCTTTCCTTGGTATCGATGGTCCTTCGTGACTATGAACTAGGTCATCCCGGGTTTGCTTAGCAAGACAACGACTTATATTGAGACTCCATAATATCGTCGGGAAGACAAGATATTATGATACTTTTGAGTCTTTGGTCTGGTTGACCATTCTCTTTTCATCCTGGTCCACCGAGCTTCGGTTTTGGCAACCCTTCGATCTTTGGGACAAATGGACCTTCATTTATACACTTGATATAATAAGGTTCCATCCCAATCAAATAGCAAAGCATTCGCTTTTTCCATTTGTTGAATTTGCCAACTTCAAGTCTAGGGCAACAAATTGAATAAGCTCCACCCTTTTATCGACTAGTTGGGGTACATCAATTTCGACCATATAGGATCCTAATTTAAAACTTTTAGAGCGGCCTAAAACAAGTTTTATAATTAGCCTTGCTCGATACCACTTGTTGTTCCCGTTCACTATCGTTTAAAATAGTTTAAGTTTATAAAACAAGTTAATAGTGAACTATGGTGAAATTAACATAAGGAAAACACACTAAGTAATTTTAAACATCATATTCTTATTAGAAATAAATCAACAAAGAATACGTTACCCAAGTACTTGCGGAATAGTACTTGGGATTGAAATGACAAAGTTGGGTGATTCTCTCTAAGCTCATGCTAAGTCCGAGCACAACTCTTAGAGCTCACCGAGCTATCTCAGAACTAAGTTGTATTTGGAGGAGTGAAAAGATGGCTTGCGTGTATGTGTGTTTTACAATTCACAAGCTTAGCCTTTTCACTCCATCTCTTATGCTATTTATACATGTATGATATTTGACTCTTTCCTAAGTGACAACCGACATCATACAGGATACAAAATACCGATGTATTTTGTCTCATTTACAAAGACTATTCTAGGTAAGAGACAAGACTACTTTCCTAAGTTCGGTGATGACATTGAGCCCGATCTTTTTCCATTCGGGAAAGTTGACTTTGGTTGATATGGACTTCGTCTTATCTCGATTCAACCTTTCCCGCCTTGTCCCGCTCTTTCTTGATCTTTACATCCTTGATCTTCTACTTGGTTTGTCTTGATGTAAGAAGTTGGAGAGGAATCTTAGGGATTGATGAGTTATTGTCATCACCACCGAATCCATCATCTTCTTCTTGACTCGGTCTTCACCCTTTAAGTTCCGCCTCATCGAGTGGAGAGACTTCTTCTTCGCCTCATACTCGGTTTCTGAAGACGACTCACCGAGAGACTATGCACTCGGTGACTGTTTGTGTTTAAGGGATTAAACACTTGGGCTATTTTCTATTCAAATCCTAGATTAAGGGTTTGGGTATTTCTTTGAACCCAACACGCTTAAACCACCGCTAGTGTCGACGCAAATATCAACCTTTTCCAAATCATTTATAATAAAAACTCCCTAAAAGTGAAATGTAAAGCACCGATATGAATGATTTACTTGATTTGTCAAACGTGCATAAGCAACATTTCTAAAACCAACAACATTTGTGGAAGCTACATTTACCAAAAAAAGTATATACAGATATAGCAAACTTTCAGTACAAAAAAGGATAATAAACCGATAAATTCAAACGGTTTGTAATTACGGATAAGGCTTATCCAAATACCAACAAAGGAGAAAAAATATGCAGTAAATATTCACGTTCCTTCCCTAGAAATTTCATGACAAATCCAGCAAGAAAAATAGATGCCCAGGGTAGGAGCCTAGGCACGTGACTACCCACAAAATAGTAAATGGAAATTAATTATAGCGCGTGCAAGAACAGTAAAATCCTCGCTTTAAATACGCTCGGTAAATAAAGGGAAAGCACATAAAAAAAACAAAACAACCATTCCTCCACCAACAAAAAACACCAATGAGAAGTTGAAGATGTTAACAACCCGTTGCCCACGCACCGTCGGTTCCAAAAAGCCCATACATAGCCTAAACCTTTACCCCCCCAAAAAAACATAAACGCAAAGCAGATGCTGCGACAACTGAAACATGTTCTTAAATGACTACTAATAACAATTAGTCGTTGCTAAGATGACTAAATTAACCCATCTCCGCGACCATTCACAACATTTCTTCAACCAAAACCCGTGTCCTTTGAGGTTTGTGGAAGCCTGGCCTTACCATATGGCGTACCCAAGGTGGGAGTTTAAACCGATTAGACTCTCATTAGCCATTTGGGATATTCAAAGTTCAGGCAGTTCCTATTGGGAATAATCTGTTACCACGGATGGTTGTGGTTTACACTGCTTGGATTAACACTAACAGTGGAAACGTATTCCCACTGCAAGTTCTTCATTACCACTGCTATCAGTTTATGATAAGGTTAAATGCGTCTAGATAAGTATAGAATAGATCTTGTGTATATTCTATTATGTTAGCTTTATACTTATCTTGTAAAGTACTCCTTGGTGTATAAAAGGAGATCCTAGGTCATTGTCTTAGGTACGTATTACATTACAATATTACCTACGAAAGCTTCAAGGTGTAACCCTAGTGATAAGTTAAGATCACTCGTATTATTTCATTAATAATATTGGAGCTTGAGTTTTGTGTTTACTTGTGTTTACTCTCATACATCATATAATTCATCTTCTAAGTATTACTTAAGTAAATTCCGCTTGCTTGATAATATCATACAAAATATCATTGACACAAGGAGAGTGTCCTAGATCCATCAGTTCCTTCTTAACCTCGCTCTTCCCGAGCGGAAGAAGGATGTATATCATGGGTATTGGGTCGAAGGAGTGAGCGAATGTGCAAAGAGAGGCAAACAACACGGCTGGAATTTCTGGTCTCAGTCCTCTATTGATTGCAGCCCGGCCCCCGAGCAAGTGTACGTCTACCAATCCTGGCAGATCAGGTTGGATAGACTGGGTTAAAGGTAAAAATGACGAGCTTGCGGCCGCCGGGATTAGTTTTAGAGCAAACTACATAAAGAATTCACAAAAAAAAATCCCATGCTATCATGTTGGGGATGATTGGTGTATTTTGTGACAGTTCTCTCTCCTCAATCCAATTCAAACCTATCACGTCAGCGTGTGGATGTATTTTTTCTGAATTCTTTGTGGTTCTACCATTGCTCTAAAATAAAAGCTGCGCGGATGGAAAAGCAACCCCACTAAAAGCTCTTCCAGTACCGCGCAGAGGGGTGGATTTACACGGGAAACCCTTTGAGAAGCCTATCGAACTTCTCAGGGAATCCCATAGGAAAATATGGCTGGCCCAGGAGGAACCAAGCCACAGGAAATCCTTCAAGAAAATGATAGCAAACAAGAAGGAATCCACACTCACATTAGCGTCGCGTACCACTGCTAATATAGTTTTTCACTGCTAGTATCATTGTCTCGGTGTAATTTGTAACATTCTAGAATTTCTTGGGTAGGATGTTTTGTATTAGATAAGTATGCTAAGTATAATTATCCTGTAGAGTACATACTGTATATTGTAAGGACTCCTTAGCCTGTAAAAGGAGGTCCAGGCTAGAGTTTGATATAACTTTTCGGCATATTTAGAGTCGATACACTTCAAGGTTGTAATCCCTAATACTATTCAGAGTATTCGTCTATTAATATTATATCTAGGTGTTTTATAAACCATAACTTATTGTAAAAACATCAACATATAACTTATTGTAAAAACATCAACATCTTCACTTTGACGTAAGCACATAACGCTTCAGGTTATTAGATGTGTAGAGTGAGTTGATTATTTTGAGGTTTATGCGACTTTTCTAAACGTCAAAAAATGGTATCGTGTTTAGATAGTAGGTGACGATAATGGTTGCGTTTGTTGATTAGAATAGCACATTTGGGGATAATCGTCCAAAAATACTAACAAGCGCTACAAGAGTTAAAAGCAGTTGTTTTGAAAGTCTGATTAATTTTGATTCAATTGGGATAAAAAATAGAATTACAAACTGCTAGGGCAAAACATAGTTTACACCCACACACATCATAATTATCAACACCTAACAATCTGTTGCAATCAATTTCGAAATAAACATCAATGGTGCCCAACTAATCTGCTGCAACTCAAAACATGGTTGCGTTTTTGGAAAAACCAAAGGAGGCTACATGGTTTGAACAAATTCTCAATTATATGCATATGAATACGCAACCACTGCTACAGTATAACAAATCACTGCTAGGTCGCTCAAACTACCGCTAGTGTCGACGCAAATATCAACTTTGTTTCTGTTTTCCAAATTAGTTATAATAAAAAAAAGTCCCTGAAGTACAATATGGTTTTTTTGCGAATTAAAAGGTCGACTAGTTGAATTTCAAATTTTAAATGTGATATTTAAAGCGCCGATATGAATGATTTACTTCAGTTTATCAAATGTGCATAAGCAACATTTCCAAAACCAACAATAGCTGTGGAAGCTACATTTTTCCAAAAAAAAGTATATACAGACATAGCAAACTTTCAGTACAAAAAAGGATAATAAACCTATAAATTCAAACGGTTTGTAATTACGGATAAGGCTTATCCAAATACTAACAAAGGAGAAAAATGTGCAAGTAAATATTCCTTCCCTAGAAATTTCATGACAAATCCAGCAGGAAAAATAGATGGCCAGGGTAGGAGACTAGGCACGTGCCTACCCACAAAACAGTAAATGGAACTTAATTATACCGCGTGCAAGAACAGTAAAATCCTCGCTTTAAATACACTCGGTATATAACCATTCCTCCACCAACAAAAAACACCAAAGAGAAGTTGAAGATGTTAACAACCCGTTGCCCACGCACCGTCGGTTCCAAAAAGCCCATACATAACCTAAACCTTTACCCCCCAAAACAAAAACATAAACGCAAAGCAGATGTTGCGACAACTGAAACATGATCTTAAATGACTACTAATAACAATTAGTCATTTCTAAATTTTCGAGAATGACAACTAATAACCCATCCACGCGACCATTCACAACATTCCTTCACCCAAAACCTATTTCCTTTGAAGTTTATGGAAGCATGCCCAGACCATATGGCGTACCAAAGGTGGGAGTTTAAACCGTTTAGACTCTCATTAGCCATTTGGGATGTTCAAATTTCAGCCAGTTACTTCTTAACCTCGCTCTACCCGAGCGGAAGAAGGAAGTATATAATGGGTATTGGGTCGAATGAGTGATAGAATATGCAAAGAGAGGCAAACAACATGGCTGAAAATTATGGTCTCAGTCCTCTGTTGATTGCAGCCCATTTCCCGAAGCAAGTGTTCGTCTACCAATCCTACCAGATCGGGTTGGATAGACTGAGGTAAAGGTAAAAATGACGAGCTTGCGGGCGCCGGGATAAAACAAAGAGCAAACCACTGCTAATGTAGTTTTTCACTGCTAGTATGATTGTGTCGGTTTAATATGTAACATTCTTGAATTTCTTGGGTAGGATGTTTTGTACTCCGTATTAGATAAGTATGCTAAGTATAATTATCCTGTAGAGTACATACTGTATATTGTAAAGGAATCCTTAGCGTATAGAAGGAGGTCCTAGGCTAGAGTTTGATATACCTTTTCGTCATATTTAGAGTCGATACTCTTCAAGGTTGTAATCGCTAATACTATCCAGAGTATTCGTGTATTAATAATATATGTAGGTCTTTTATAGACCATAACTTATTAGTGTTTTATAGACCATAGCTATTAATTAGCTTTATCTCTTCTTAAATATAAAATTGGTAACTGGGAAGTTGAGTAATTAATGTGAATTTAATTTGTTAACATTAATATTTCTTTTCAAACATACTATTCAAGTGAACACTAATGAAACGGAAATGTCGATTATTATAACTAGTTAGATTAAAAAATGTTGCATAATTTTTGTTAGGTCACGGATTTTAAAAATACCACAAAATTGTTATAAAGAGCAACACAAAACAAATTACCTTGTTTACTTACTTATTTATTTATTTCATCTAATTTTGTTATTATTATTATTATTTTTTTGTTACGGGATCAAATTTAAAGAGTTTATGCCCCTAATTGGTTGATTATTATTTTAGTATAAGCTTCTTGTGAAATTAGAAATGAAACGTTAAACATGGAACAGAAATAAATTGTTGATAATATTAGTGTATAGAACTTATAAAAAAAAATACAAGGTAATGAAAGGAAAGACGAACATATTTATCATGCGGTGCCAAACAGCTTTAGCCTTTGACCAATTAAAGTCCCATTATAAAAACATCATCATCTTCACTTTGACGTAAGCACATAACGCTTCATGTTATTAGATGTGTAGAGTGAGTTGATTATTTTGAGGTTTATGCGACATTTCTAAACACAAAAAATGGTACAATGCTTTTATAAAATGAATTGGTTGTATACTTACATCTGTTAGTTTATTTTTACTACTGCTAGTTTTACTGACTACTGCTAGTAAACTGAATAGGTTGTATACTTACAACTGCTAGTATTATCTGTACGGTGCTAGTTATTATAACAAGCGCTAGTGATAGAAGTTGCCCTACGTACAACAGCTTAGTTGCCAAATTGATGTTTGGAAACAAGCGCTAGTTAGCGAGATGAAATAAAAATGGATAATGGCAACAGAGGAAATACTAAATACGTTGACATACAACATTTCATACAGACGACAACCTACTACATATTACGATTACTACATAGTTATAATTTTAATGGTTACATATTATATAACACCTTGATAAACAGACACACCAAACTTTCTATACAAAAAATTAATTGACACAGGGTATTCAAACCATACATAAAACTACAACCACTAGAACAATTCTACAACGGCTGTGACGGAAGATGGGGGGAGTTTCAACACCTTCCTAGCGAACTCCCAATTCGTCTTGATATTATCATAACCATCGTCCATCAAATCGCTGGCCCTGATATACATTTTCTTTAACGACGTGGAACAAGCAAGTATAAACTTTATTATGTGTAATTCATTCTGTGATCTAGGAAAGGATCAAAAAATCACTGTCTGAATCTGCCCGTGGCTGAATGTGGTTGTGTCTAAATCTAATGAACGTTTTTTCAAAGGTAAAACACTAAGCGTGTGTGCAGCCTGGAAAATCAAATAGTATTGAGATACAAAAACATGGCAGTTTACGGATGTTTATTTGATACGTATGAAATAAAGTAATAAAGTATTACACTTACTTTGGTTTCCATCTTTTTCAAGTTTGGAGATCCTCGAATCATTTGGATGATGAGTGACACGATAACAGTCTCACCAAAATCAACTCCTTTTAGATTCAGATTAACGAGGGATACAAACAACAAAGGGACATTCATCCTGGAATTACCATCACGCATCAACTACAACAGGTCGACTTTTGGGTTAGTTTCAAAGATTAAATGTTGTTACAGTTACACATATATTTAACATTGTCAAATTAGAAGTGTAAATCTCAAAACGGTCTTACCGTGCAATAGTCAAAATCCAATGTAAGGGTCTCAAGAGATGGAAGTCTTGTCAGGTGAAAGATATTGGATGCTATGATTGTCGTGACAACATTCGAAATACCGAATGACAAATTTAACTTCTTCAAATTCCTAAGACTTGCAAGATTCCATAGTTTCATCCCGTTTGTACTCTCAACATCCAATATAAGAGACTCAAGTAAGGGACAACCAGCAATTAAATCCCAAACTGTACCGGTTAGAAATTTGACTAAACACAATTCTAAGGTCAATAAATTTGGAAAAGTAGTGTAAAACACCAAACTAGGAAAATCACAACAATGAATTTCAAGATGTTTCAATTCAATACGCCCGTAAAGTTGGGTTGGCAATGTAACTGGTTGTCCATACCAGTTTCTAATTGTCAGGTCCTCAATTCCTTGCAGTGCCAAAAATATAAGCCAATAACGAATCTCTTCATAATTCAAGTCTCCATTCCAGACAACGGTTTGGGATCTACAGAGAAGACAAACTTTTTTATGGGACCCGTAAGCTGATTTAAAAGTCTAGTAACATGCCTCCTATCAAACTTATCTGTTAAATAATAAAAGAAATCATCATCAATTATGACTTCGGTGAACAAGGTCCACTTAAACCTCCAGTTTGTAGATAAAATAGAGGTGGTGACCGCTTCTTTTATTGGCAACTGATTCAAAATGTTACCGATTACTCTATCTGGCATGTTGCTAATATAATCTCTCATACTGGTGATAACATTAGCTCGAAACGACATGGTTTTCAAGGAAATTTTGTTGGTTATTTTAATTCTTGACAGGAGGATTTGGATCAGAGGCGGACCTAGGCATCACTAGGTGGTGCCCGGGAACCACCTTGGAAACCAAGTTTACTTAGAAGCGATATAGTGAATAATTTTATGACCTACCTTGGAAATTAACCGGGGACTACCTTGGATCTAAAATGAAAAGAGAAAGAAAGAAAACTAAAGAAATAATTTTTCAAGAATGATCGGTCGGAAATAGTTGCAGAAAAATGAAATGAAGAAGATGCAACTTTTATTGTTTTAAAAGAATGCCACATTTTGTTTCTAATGAACTCATATATGGTTTGAAAAGTGCCAAGTGAGTTAGGCTACAGAGTAAAAATATACAGTATTTTGTAGCATCTCTTTTTCTATTTCCCATGATACAGATACAAGCTTATTTTTACTACCACTAGTAAAACTGAATTGGTTGTATACTTACAACTGCTAGTTATTTTTACTACCGCTATAGTTATTTTTACAACCGCTAGTAAAAATGAATTGGTTGTATACTTACAACTGCCAGTAATTTGGTAACTACTGCTAGGTATTTTAACCACTACTTATGATAGAAGACATCAACGAAATGATGCGTGAGCTTGTTATCTTGTTGTGTATGGCCGTGTTTGTCTTTGCCGTGTGTAGATGTCACGATACCATTCTGGTGCCCTTGTGTAGGTGTTGCTCTTGCAATTATGGGCCCGAATAGGCATATAGTGATTTAGTGCTGCTAGTATTAAACTTACAACTGCTAGTTAAATTGTACTAGTGCTGAATGGTAAATCTATTATTTTCAAGTGGGCATAGTCACTAGTTGATAGTTTTTAGTTGATTGTAGAATACGAATTGTAACAACTTGAACGACTCCTTGGTTTATAAAAGTAGTTAATAGTGAAAAGAAGTTGCCCTACGAACAAGAGTTAGTTGCCACATTGTTTATTGGAAACAACTGCTAGTTCCCCAAATTAAACAAACATGTATAATGGGATTACAGAACATAGGAAATAGTAAATACGTTGACATACAACGTTTCATACAGACAACCTACTACATATTAAGATTACTACATAATTATGAGTTTAATGGTTACATAATATATAACCACTTGATTTATAAAATTCAGCAAGTACGCAGAAAAAGCTAACCACTCCATACTTCCTTCACATACATACATCGTACTAAAACCACAAAGCTTCATTCCCATTAAGCATGATCCCTAAATTCTACCGAACAAACCTGTTGAACATGAATATAATGGTGTAAGTTAAAAATAAAACATTAATAGAATGGTAAGTTAAAATAAAACATACTATAAACGAAGATGGTCAGGTGATTTAACAAAAGAAGAGATTCTTTGTATGGGGTGATGTAGAAAGATCCCGCATCTCCTAACATTCCCATGCAGACAAATAATTCAAGTTCTTTTTTGTACAAAAATACCGACTGACCCAAATGATTGCTGCTGTATGCTTCCACTATTGGAGCTTGATCCTTTGTAAACCCCAAGCAAACGAACCGAATATTGGGTAGGGATGGCGAATAGGCTTCTAAATGATGTTATGGAAGAACCATTGACGTCCAACAACCACCCGCATAACAATGGAATATCTTTACCAATGATCATCCCAGAAATCACTAAAGAGGTTCCAAGATCGAAAACATTGAATTGAACTGGGAGTTCATTTTTTAAAATCTGCGGTAGGTCTATAACTTTAAATTGGTTGGTTACCAAATCAAAAGAAATCAACATATAAATCTTATAAATAACACCGTCCTCATTAGTTAACTTTTCACTCCCTGTCCAATAGATAAAACGACCTACAACTGCATGACTTTTACGTTTTAATTTGATAGTTTCACGAGGGGGCGGAAATTTTCAAGGATTGTCCACCTTAACGAGTTCAAAGAAAAGACAGACACATACCAGAAACCACTTTCAAAAATAGGATAGGAGACCTTCACGATCGTCAGGTCAAGAGTGTCCGGACGGACGGCAAAACCAAAACAAATCTTTTGACGTTCGATTTGATGCGTGTAAACCGGGACAAATACTGCAAGTTATTTTTTGATTGTCGAGTTCCAAATAACAATCATTAGATTAGAACCGTAGAAAAAACACCAAAGACCATTAGAATTGCCAACTGTAATCATAGATGAAAGCATTAAATCTGTATTAAGTGGCGTAGCGATTAGCTGTTCATCTAAAGCTAACACAAAACCTTGGTCACCCATATCGAATGTTAGTGTAAATAAACACTCGTCATTATGACGAACACCGTAATTAAAGATGAAGCTTCCACAATCTATACTAGCCTTCCATAACTTGCAAACACTACGTTGCTGGAGTATAGACTTAGGAGGTAGCCTACGGATGATATCTAGTTGAATATCCAGTGGGATATTGTCAGACATATTTTCTAAACAAAAGCAGAAAGATTAGGATAAAGATATGAAGTCAATAGACCAAAAGAAGAATGAAATATTTTGTTAAACAAATTGTATTGAAGAAAGTGATTAGGAACAGAAGACATTAAAGGACATGTACCGTGATGTACTTTTGGGCAACCAAATATTATATTCTGCTATATAGCAAATATTAATAAAGTATAGATAACCAATATAGAAGTGGTTTGCAAACCATAGCCGTTTTTGTATATGTGCACGGGTTTTTACAAAAGAAATGCCGTTGATTTAATTTTTTTTTATAATAATCGACTAATATATAACACAAGTGAACATTTGACAATAATTATGGGTTAAACGGACATTAAGGATCGTACCTTGAAAGACGGCTATCAATTTGTGTATACAACCTTGTGGTTCCAGAAGTATTCAAGCATCCATTCACGGTAAGCTAAAGCCCAATGTGCATCGGCTGGTCTAAACAGCCACATCAAATCAACCCATACATCCAAGTGCTGCGGACATATAAAAAGTAAGTCCAAACGACCCTTTTAGGCTGAAAATAGTAGATATAAACTTCAACAGCTACTTGAAAAGCTTAATATAAGATATAAAAGCTTAAAGGTTAGAAGTACTGGTATGCTAGAGAAAATAAATTCAAACAATACCTTAAATATCATACAAAATAAGTCCTAACAAGCTATAGTTGCTCCATTTGCAAATCAATGTTACACATTCAGAACACCATTCCTCCTAAATATATCTAGAGTATAAAAGAAGATATAATATACAATAATCATTACCGAGCCTGACTCTAGAGTATAAAAGAAGATATAATAATTTAGATATAATAATCAATACCGAGCCTGATTCACATATTTTTTAGCATAACATAATTGCATCAAATTAACAAATTTACAAAACCTGATTTTCGGTTTAGGGGTGATAACCCTAATTTTGACTTTCATCAAGGGAACAACCCCAAATGCAAATTTAACTAAAATTACAGATTAAATCGAAGATAAAATACATTAAGTAGATAATAACAAAAGATTTCTTCAGGTGATTTGAATTACCTATAACAAGGACAGGCCACTGTAGAAGAAGGTTCAGCTGTGTGGTGGTGTCGTCGGATGGTGGTGCCATGTGTGGAGGTGCGCCCGGATGGTGGTGGTGTTGGGTTATTGGCTGGTTGTACTGGTGTTAGTTGTGATGGTTTATGTGGAGGACAAGAGGTGTGTGACTGTGTGAAGCCTATTTTTGTGTGGGCGTTTGATTTTTTTTTAAATGTGAAATGACAAAACTATCCTCGTGTATAAATACAAGTTCCCAAAAATATAAAGATGCCCAAAAATAATACAAGTTGCCCAAAAAACAATACATTACAATACATGACATATACATTCAAAATACGTACTTTTGTCATAACTTGTCGGACACATGGCAGCCCCTGGATGGGTCCAAGAAAAGCGGTGGGAAACCTGTCCATTTTGAATTTTAAAAGGGGTGGTCCATAAACTGATAAGCCTTAGGGCGCGCCGTCTATTTGACTAATTTTCCCTTATTTAAATTAATAAAACGCAAGTGGGGTGTTTTTGTAATTTCTCACTTCACCAATCTTATTATTCCTAACTCACACAACAGTTTAATGATTTTTTGAAAGCTAACAAAGATCATGGTAAAATCATGATTGTTCTACAATTGGCAATGATAAAAGTTTGGGACGGTAACAATTCTTATCATTTGTGTTACTATAAATTTTGTATTAGCGATTGCACGGTATGAATTGGCAGGCAAAATGTGTGTCCAAATGGTTATCATGGAACAAAACTGTTTCTTTTCAATGCATGTGAAATTATTGAGAAAGATTAATTCAAAGATGTTGAAGTGTATCGGTTAAGGTAAGTGTGCAACACCCTTCTATAATACAAATAAGGTGATAGACATATATACAGTGATTCAACAGTGATTGTTTGTCTGTGTTTGTAGGTTATTTTGAAGATTAGATGTTGAATCGTCTGAGAACACATCATCGTGTATTTCTGCTGGCTCAAAATTCTCAACGAAGGATGATTTTCTTAATAAATATCCCGTAAAAACCATTGTCGAGCTTTTGGATGTTGAAAAGGTACACCATAATCCATACACAAGTAAATAGTTAATCATGATAAAACATACTCATATGTACATGGAACAAGAATTTGCCTTTTGGTATGTGAACAAACCCTAATTTGTGTAAAAATCATGATATACAGAACATCGCTTTTGTTATTGTTGGAACGATCATCGCCATACAAGAAGAGGAGGGATGGTGGTATCTGGGATGCAGAAAGTGTAGCAAGAAAGTTGCGAAAGACAATGAGTTTGTTGATCTCGATGCTGATACAACAATGAATTCAACAAACATGTCTGATCAGTGGAGATGCACCAAGTGCAACGAGATTGTTAAAGGCATAAAATCAATGTACTTATCTACATTTTGTTTTAATGATAACATTAAAAGTTAATGTACATATACTTTCATCCTAAAACTGATAAGCCAACATCTGTCATTAATACATCCTTTTGTAGATTTCTTCTTCAAGTGCGCGTTCAAGATGAATCTGGCACTATGTCCCTCTCTGTTTAGTGACGAAGTCCAATCGTTGGTGGGTAGATCAGCATACCAACTTTGCGAAAAGTATGGATTGAAGGTAAATATGGTCTACTATGTATTTCTAAGAGAAAAATAACTATGCTTAAACACCACAACCTTTTTCAAAACTAATATTGTACAAATTGCTATGTAGAGTGCTGAACAACAAGTGTTCCCAGTTGAGATCACTGGGTTGCTTGGTAAAAGGCTTGCCTTTAAAGTCTCTATTGATGAATGAAATCAGAAAAAGATGTTTCCTGTATTCACGGTCTTTCGTCTATCAGATGATACTGAAATTATCAGTTCCCTCACCGCATCTGTTACACCTCTTAAGGTATAACTGATATTCTAATATTTGACACGTTCTCTTACGACATATTTACACGTTCTTTTATTGCTTTGGTTTAATTAATAGGATAATAAGGGTACAAGTTCTAAGGTTGTTGGGATATCTTCGTTGGTCAGTCCTCAACTACTTAGATCTTCAATTAGATAAAAAGTTTGTACAAAAAAATGTTTACATTTACCCAAATATATTTGCAGGATCTTGAATCCCAAACTGATGAGAATTTTACACCTACCAATCTGTTGAAAAGTACTGCCACAAACCCTCTTGCAAAAACCAACAACAGTAAACGCCCTTCAGAAGCGGAACCAAGCTCTAAGTGTTCAAATACCAAAAGGAAAATTCTGGATATTAAAACAGAGAAAAATCCTTTAAGATTGGTGCAGGGTGTCAATGTTGCATGCTTTACAATAAATTCATTCAAGAAACAGTTCATTTAAAGACATTGTTTTGTTCATCATTTGTGTTTTGGGAGTCCCATTCACTTTTTAGACTAATGCTTGCAACATTTACATTATGGTACATACTCTGGTTTGTCTTTTTGAATGGGATGTCCCATTAAGTTGTTTTGATTGTTTGGGATTATGGAATTGGTTAATATTTGTCTGTTCACATACTAATCATTCATAAATTAGATGTGTCATTGTTTCTTTGTTTCATTTTCAACAGGCACTGACTCTTCAAGTTTAACGATGCTCAATACTTTACAAGTGGAATCAACTAATAATCTTTGGCGCATTGATTGGTGAATACATGGTTGTGAATGACAATGAAATTCAGCATTGTGTTCAGAATAAGAAAAGAGCTACTTGGTTATCTTATTAGATTGTAACATATGTTGTTAGGTCACTAGCTTTACAACACAAGCATCAAGAGAAGAGAAAGAGAGGTGGATGAACAATAAACAAACACAAACACACGTATGAGTAGCACAGTTAGGCGTAGAGATGTGAATGAAAGAGTAAATTGAACAACCAACCCTCAAGTGAGGGTTATACAAGAGTATTTATAGGAAGGGGAGCTGGGGCAACACTCCTACTCCCTTCCTTTCCTTAATGGACATGGGCCTAAGCTCATGGGCCTTCTACATAAGCTTAAGGCTAATAACAAACATAAAGGTCATAATTAAGCTAACTATTACATATGAATCACTAACACTTGATATAGATTTAGGAGTGATTCCAACAATCTCCCCCTAAGTGTTGGTGATGAATGAATATGAATGGTGAAGGAGTTGATGTAATAGTAGCTTTGACGTCTTCTGACATTCTTCTTTCTTGAGAGAAGAATTGCCTTGATTCGAACAATCTCCCCAGTGTAAAGAAATTGTCTTCTTTGAACAGTTCTGATTTGACATCATAATTATCTTTGTTCTTTGTTCTTTGTGATGAAAGTGATAGTATGTTGTAGTCGCATCAAGTCGCCTCGATGCGCTTCATTGCTCCGGTGTCTCCACATCATTCTTCAACATGCTCACACGCTCTTTGACGTTGGATTTCAATCTTGATGAAGTTCTTTAAGTCTTTAACTTTGTAGATTCTTTGGCTTGACGAAGAATCATTCGACTTTGTGTTGCTTTAAGATAGAACTTTCATTAATGATGATGTTGGCGTGAGCATGAGAAGAATCTGCACGATCATTCCGCTCCGAGCTTCCATAAGAAGAAAACATTAAAGCGGTTAGTAATAAGCGGATTCCGCACTTACAAGTTTAAACTTTGAGAGTGTTAACAACATAGTGTGAAAACACAACACTAATTCTCACAAAGGCCGTTCTCGAAATGGAGTCCCACAAGTGAGATAACGCGATGTATCAAGTACATCTGATTCTCGATGAGTCATTGAGGTACACAAGCATCACCTCCGATGTAGACCGTTTGAGACACACTAAGCGTAATCCACGGGAGTTCTTGAAGTGACTTCTTGTCAAAGCCGTTTGATGTTGACCACGGCGGGAGTTTCCATTCAATCATCGAGGATCACGGTTGTGAACCTCTCATAAATGTTCTCGACAGATTGCAAAGATCCGTGAAGGACTCGATAACGTACCAATCGATGTTCTTATTGTTGAACATCAAGTGATGAAATGTCAAGTGTACCTAAGAGATCTTTTGATGAATCTCGTGGTTCTAGACTCAATTGTGCGTTTGGTTTTCTGAGCGGAGACTAGGGAGAGGGTCTCCTTCTTCAATATCGCAATCTCAAGAGAAAGCCGATAGATTATGTAGGGTTCCTGTGAGAATGAAACAAGCTTCGTTGAGAGAAACTTGAGTGGCTAAGAAGGTTTAGTGCATGCGTCCATTGGGTCCCCACGACTTTAGTCTTCAATACCGGCGTCATCAAGTGACAACCAAGAGTATATGAATTAAACCCGGTGTCCGCCCTAAGTTGAATAACGGAGGCTATTTCTTTTCACCCTTTTCTTTACATTTCTTTTGATTCTTGACTCCTTCTTTCTCCGATTCTCATTTTATCCTTTTACAATCATGCCTAAGGACTTCTAAATTCTAACTATTAGTGGTGTCCTTGGGTAGATCCGTCCGGCTATGGCGGATCATAGGACAGTTATTCCTAACCTTAGTCACCTTATAACTCCATGACTAACATATGTTGCCATAAAACCATTTTCATGAAAATCTCTCAAAGTGTTTGTGAATGAAAAACATTTTACAACCACTGTTGAGAGATGAATATTTTGCATAAATACTCCCCCTCCACATGTGCTTAAGAGTTTTTACGGAAATCGCACAGTGAGGAAAGAGCGCACTTTTGAATTGATCAACTCAAGATAGACAATCCCCCGCGAGACACGGTTACGTTGCATAGTTGAAGAGTTACATTGTCAGCTTTTAGGTGACAACTAGCTTTAATAACTACCTTGAAGGTGTAGACAAACCTCGAAAGGTTGTCAAAACCGTCAGAGTTCATGTCTACCAAGAGTTTCTCGAATGGTACATTCTACTCGGACAAGTCCTTTGCGATACACGTTTACATCACTAGCGAACTAGCTTGAAATTATTACCCATCCCGGACAAGTCTTTTCGAATTACTAACAGTTAAGTATCGTCAATTCGTTGGTTAAGTCTATAGCACAAAGATTCATTTGCATTTACACAACATATTTCTTATCACATAATTTTCTCCCCTCAAAATGGCATATAAAATGTTATTTTGAAAATTTGAAATAAATATGACCATTTCGAGTGTTGGGAAGAGTGACACAAAGAACATTTAGGTGAACAAAGTTTTAAGTCAAATACTCCCCCTCAACAAGTGATATAAATGGTTGAGATTTTGAAAGTCATAAGGGGAAGTACTTGTTCTTTTGAGTAAAAACTTTGAAAAGTGAAAGGTTTAATAAGGTTTACTCAAAAGTAAGAAGCTTTCGCTCCTTTTATAAGGATTGTGGCACTGAAGCGTACCACAGGTTCCTTTCATGACAATTACGGGTTGGACACTGTTATATGTGCACAAGCCATAGACATAGTAAATCACACATCCAAACTTATAATGTAAGAAGCAGTTCAAGGGGTACCAGGTAGTCCAGTGATGTTGCCAGGAGTGCGATCTGGGCGTTGATAGCCGGTGACGTTAATCTTGGGTCGACCACCAACAAAGCTTTCCAATTTTCTAAACTGATCCCTTCGATACAACCTTTCATCAATCATAGTGATTATCCTCTTCACATTCCTTCGGTCCTGAGAATTCCATCGCTTAGGAGACCCAATGTTTTGATGTATATCCTTCAACCTATAAGCCAATCCGTCCCTAACCGACTTCAAAGTGTGATCCCCAAACTTGTGAAGATCTCTACACGCCATCAAGCAATTTCGTTGAAGTTCACTGCGGTAAACGACGCCAAATGGTTTGCTGACAAGGGTGTATTGTGGAAGCTGGTTGATGTCGGGAAGGTCTAGGCGAGGTCCGTGAAGTTGACACGGTGCGATATGACTCAACGACTAGTTGGAGATCTTCTACACGTTCTTTGATAACTATACTCGATGAAGATAAGCAAGGACTTGATGAATTCACGTTGTACTTGATTGAGAATTGTCTTATGCGACCCTGTACTTTTGCAAGATACATGTCTTCAATGTCATTGAGAGACAAATTCTCAAAGTCCGCTTCACAGAAAGCATAATCCCTTTCGTCTTGACGTTTGACCACGATATTCTTTAAGAAAGTGTAGTCCCATTTTGACGAAATATCAACGTGTTTAATAGCAACGATTCCTTTAGTACTATACACTGCATGTTGAGATTTTCAGACCTGGCAGCTCTTGTAGTAGATTCTTCGGCGTTCAGGCAAATGGTGAATCCCGTACAATGCATCGATGTTATACTGTTCCACACTGTTAGAAAACAAGTGGGTAGCTGATGAGTCTCTAAATACTCATCATTTTTGTACTATCTAGACTGCAAAAACATCTGAAAACACTCAGAATTGCATCAAAATGATGAAAATATCACAAATTAGTGTTTCATGTGTTTTAAATGCAAAAATATCAAAATCAGATGAAAAACGTATCAAGTTTGCAAAATTGGCAGTTTTAGTCCCCCAAGTTTAAAAAGTTGTCAAAAACAGTCCCTGGTATTTCAAAATAAAGAAAAATATCACTCAAGGTCCCTGAAATATTTTAAATTGTCAAAAACGGTCCTTGAATGAATCTTTAGTCAAATGGCGGAAAAGGTCCTTCAACTTTGAAAAGTGGCAAAAATGGTCCTTGGAAATTAGAAATTGTCAAGTTTGGTCCTTATACTTTTGGGGATTGTCACTTTTAGTCCTTGAAACATCTTTTCAGAATTGGCAGCTTAGGTCCTTCATTTTTCAGAATTTACACAAAGGTCCCTATAATATTAAACCCTTTAACTCCCATTTGGACCCTATCACAAACCCATATGACCCTGCCTTTTACTTGTGACCCCCTGTCATATTACATTTTGGACCCCCCTTTGATTATTAACTCTGGTCAAACCTCTGGTCAAAAATCCCACTTGGCGCCAATAAGTCTCCCCCTCCCAACTGCTGCCTGCAACACTCCACACAACCATCCCCCTCCTCTCCTTCACATTTTCTTGTCCCCTCCACCTCAACAAGCCTCCAAGAATCATTAATTGCCCCCCTCATATCACTCAACCTCTCCAGCTGTTAAACCAATTTTGGCGCCAAAATGATCAAACGGCCAATATCGACTCAAAGCATCCAACGGCCAAATTTATTGGTGGGAAAGGCTCAGAGTACAAGTGGAAGCAATTTTGTATAAAAGGAAAGAGGAGAGAAGCTAGAAAGAGTAGTATAATTTAGTTTAAGTTTTTCTTAATGTCGTTTTTTCTATTAATGTATTAGTTTAGCCAAAAATCTGTAATCTTTTGTTTCTTGGATACAAACTCAAGTCATTTCATCTTTGTAATCGGTTTTAAGAATCAATTCTCAAGTTTAGCTAAAATTTATGTTTTGTGTTAATCTGTTGAAAATTCAATTCAATTCTCATATTCAAACTTTTAATCCCTTATTCCTCACTCAAATCAGCTTATTTAAGATTATCAAAGCTTTTTGTAAGCTTTTGCATCCATTTCAAGCAATATTGTATCAAGGTCAACAAAAGTCAAACTGGGTGAACTAGGCTTGGTTTTGGAGTTTGGGATGTTGCAGAGCCTTGGATGGGGTTTAAATAGATTAGGTTAAGAGTGGTTTTGTGTTTGGTTTAGCCTGCAAGCAGTTGGACAGTGGTTAGTGATTTTATCATTTTCAGTTTTCAAGTCATATGGCAGTTTTTGTTTGAACTTGTAAATGTAGTTATAGATAGCTTAAACTTGTTTGTGTAGTTGTATTATGGTCATGTAGACTCAGTTTAATCATTGGCATTAGCTAACTCAGTAGTTTGTCTCATTAAACTTCCATATCAGTTATAGCTAGGGTGTTTGGATTTGTTTGTTAAACTGTGTTAGAGGTTGATTGTGATGTTGTTCTTGTCTGATATACACTACAATAGATCCTAATAGTTCAGTTAAACATTAACAACTAGTACTTGTTTTATAAAAAGTCAACATAGCTTCTAATCTCAATGTGCAGTTCACTGTTGAGATTTCAAATGGCAATTCTCATCAAAGTAGCATACAACTTGATACAATAGCTTAATTTCACTTTATCATAGCTTATAATAACATAATTAGTAAGTAAAATCAGTTATAAACTCATAAAAGTCAAACTAGTTCATTTCTACAAAAAGTCAAATTTTACTTAAGCCGTTTTGAATAAAATGTATAATTTTGTGTAGGATTCAATATTAGTATTTAGCTTAAATACTTTTGGGATATTAATATTTAGTTGCTAAAATAAATTAGAAAATACTAGCTTGTGTTTTCTTAGCTTATTAATAGCTTATTTCCTAGCTTTGTTTAGACCCTTGACTGAGAAAGTGCCCTGTGCACAGGATCCACAAGGTTTTTCACAAGCTTGTTATAAGCTCTCTAGTACTCCTAAGCCTTTGTAATTTAGCTTTTTAAGTAGCTTACCTAGCTGTCTCTCTAATCCAAAGCTTATTTTTCCATTTTGAGCTTATTAGATAAGCCTGCTCATTGCTTTTATTTTTGTCCATTTTTACTTAGAACATCAATAAGCCAGTGTTCACCAGTTTTTCAAAAGCTCCTCAAAAGCTCATTTTTATAATCCAAAGTGAGTAATTTAGCTTTTTGGAAAGTTCAATTGGTTAGCTTGTTAGTCCTTGCATTTGTTTTCACTTACTAGCTTATTAAAGTGCTTAAATTCAATCTAGAAAGTAGCTATAAAACCAACAGTACCATGTGTAATCAGTTTGAATTTGTGCTTATTGTAAGCTTAATCAGTGCTTATCTCTAGTTTTCGAGCTTATTCAGTTGTAAAACTAGCTTGTTAACAATTACTTAGCTTATTTCATTGCAGCTTTTGCTTATTTCTAGCTTAATAATCATTTTAGCTTAACTAGTTCTTATTTCCATTTTCAAAAGCCAACTGTGATAAAACTTCTGCTTATTCAGTGCTTATTTGTGGTTTTTGTAAAAAGTTATAGTTGTAAAAATTACTTATCTTCTTGTGTTTAATAAGTTTGTAAAAGAAAAGTTCAAAAATAAAAATATTTTGCAAAAAGGGGGTAGGCAGGCTCGAACCTGAGACCTCCCCCTTTGGAACGCGTTAGAAGGGTACCTGGATACCAATTGCCCTTGGGACTTGTCTTGGTCATATCCTACACAATCAAATACTTAACCACACTTAGGCAGTTAAGCTTATACGACTTATTTAGCTTGTTTGTAGCTTATTCGAAGTAGCTTTTTCATCTTTTTCAATTTTCTTAGCTTATTATTGTTATAAAGTATTTTTACAAAAAGTTTCAGATTTTTCCAATTAGTTTTAGTATTTTTAAACATTTAATTAGTGTTTTATAGTAATTAATTCATAATAAAAAATATAAAAGTCTAAAAAATATAAATCTTTTTTAAAATTTTCTTTTATCATATAGTACGTAAGAAAATTGGTTTTACACTTGTAGGACTTTTATTTCATAAATTTTACGTTTTGTCTTGCGCTCCAGCGTAATTTTTATAAATAACGTACGTTTTCATTTTAAATCACATTTTTAGATAATTTGAGTTTACGTTTTAGTTAATATAGTTTATTTAAGTTATTTTATTTTATAAAACACAAAAACATCATTGTAAAAATAGTGATAGCGTTTATTTAATATATTTTATCTTTTTAATTTTCTTAATTTGTATTTAAGTCGCTTTAATTTATAAACTTTTTCCTTAGTTATAATTTCTCATCCAAAACCTTTACTGATCACTATCATTAGTGATCATTCTATCGTCTGAAAGTTGTTTGATACACCATTGAGTCTCCGTGGGACTAAACGACCCGGGAATTCATTCTATTCTCCAGGACTTCATTGTATTTGTGTCTGAACTGTTTTAAGTCTCATTACGGTTGGCCATTCACAAGTGGCCGACTTGTGTGATTAGACTTGACGGTTCGGACGGATCAAAATTTTGGCGCCCGCGCCGGGAGGCTTTAGCGTGTGTTAAACCTTTTTCAGATCCATTCTTGCACATACCCCATCTTTTGTAAAAAGTTTTTGTAAAGTTATCGAAAATCCAAAAGTTCATTAACACTTTTCCTAAAGTGTTATCAACATCAAAAATATTTTCATTCTTTGTTTTATAGCCTGCTTTTCAAAAATCCAAAAATATTCATCTTTACCCTCTAACTGCTTAATTCTCCATTCCCTTACCCTCTAATCATTTAATTCTTCATCTCTTATCCTCTTATCATTTAATTCTCTATGTCATGGTATTTGACATGTTCACAGTGTGGAGGTCCATTTAACGGTGGAAATTGTCGGCGATGTACCAATGTGGGTTTCGGAGACAAGTTTGTCGATAATCCCGATCCCATTTCAAATAATGAAACACCCGATTTTCCTACCTACCTCACATTGTCAATGAATCCTACTCATGCGAGTTTTGTGGGAATGATTCTCATTACGGTTTTGATTGTCCACCACGTGTCCCGCTTGTCTATGAGTTGGAACCGTGTTACAATCGAACTTTGGTGAAAGTTATTTTCCCAATTATCTCATTGTGAGAATTGTGGGGTCCTCATGAGACTTTTGAATGTCAACCGATGAATCAAAATTTTCAAAATTCCAATTCTCCGGTTTGACAATTTCCAACCCCACAAGATTCCATCGGTCATCGGACTTCGATCCTTCACATCATTTCAATGATTACGAGGAGTGTAATCTTCCTCAAAGTTCAAGAAATACGCATTCGAAAGAAAGCGCAAATGAAAAGAATGGTGTGTAAGCTTCAGAGATGAATATAAGAATCGAGATATGATGGCGATGATGATGAGGATAGTATTCAAATGAAGGAATACTATGATTACGACGAGGAGAGTGTTACTCAATTGAACGATCTTATTTCTCAACTCCCTCGATCTATTGCTATCACACCTATCTTACCTATTATTGCTTCCAAAGACTCTCTCATAATGGAGGATGATCATCTCAAAGACTATTTCGGAAGCGGAATCATCTAGTGTTGAGGATCTTGTCCCAATCCCAAGTAAGTCCGAGGATATATCCGATAGTGATTGTGATTTGCCTTTTGTGATTCTCTCGACATTTCGAGGTTACTTGGGATTTTCTCAAATCCTCTTTTGAATTTAATAATGACTACACTTTTGAGAAAGTAAATCCTCTTTTCGATGAAATGTCCGAGGCCGACACAGAGACCATCACGGAAGTGGTGGAAATTGCTAGCTCTCGAGCACACCACTTGTCCCACTTACAGTATTCTATCTTATCTCTTCCATCATGTGATGATGATTCTATCCTCATCGATGAGATTCATGATCCAAAATCATGAATTCTCCTTCCGATAATGAGGAGTTAGTCATGATCATCATCATGATTCTCCTTCTTTTCTTCACATACGGTGTGACTTCTCCATGTCTTAACTCCTTCGGGAGTGAGGACACTATCTTTGACCCAGGCATTTTCATTTATCATTTGTGAGCCGGGTCTTTCTCTCTATATCTCGTCGGTGTGGAACTTTCACGTGCTTCAAATGTTTGTCCAAACATCTTGAATGAAAGTCCGATGGAGATTGTTTCTTCCACTTTGCTTCCCCATGAACAAATTAATGCGGGGTCGAGTCAAGCTAGCGACTCGGTAACCAAAAACAAGAGCACACACCATATGGGTTTTCACCCATATTTCGACTTCTTACCCTTTCTACCACCTAAGTGTGGGGTGATGCCCACATGTATATATATATATATATCTCTAAAAAAATGTGTCTTTCTAAATAATGGTCGTAGTATTTCCCTTTTCGTTCTTTGTTTCGACATAACCACGGTACTTTGAATATTGAGGGCAATATTCATTTCTAAGTGTGGGGAATTCTCACGAATTTCATATATTATCTACTCAATTCCCCGTTTTGGCCAATTTTTTTTTTTTTTTTTGGAGTAAGTGTTCTACACTTACTCGACTTGGTTATCATCCGCCTTGTCTCGTAAGACAAAAGGATTGGCTAATCCAGAGCAAACGGCTCTTGGTAAAGATATATCAAATCCGTTTACGGCTTGCAATTTGCCCAAAATTGTATGGTATTCAACTCACCATATCCTAAAAAGTGAAGAGTTGGCTAGCCCGCAAGATTATGGCTTGTGGTAAAGGCGATGGAAAAACCATAATTGGTATTCACTCACCAAAGATAATATTGATAATTTATCTAAGAGTTGGCTAGTCCGAGCAAGCGCACGGTAAAGACAAATCAAATCCGTTCTGACTTATGATTTGCTCAAAATCATTTGGTTATCGATGTACCAAGGTTCTTACTTGAACTGAAACATTTGGCTACTCCGAAGTGATGGCATTTGGTAAAGAGTTTTAAAATCCATTGAAGTTTTAAAACATTGCTAGGGACTAGCAATATCTTAGTAATGGGGATTGATGAGTCTCTAAATACTCATCATTTTGTACTATCTAGATCGCAGAAAACATCCGAAAACACTCGAATTGCATCAAAATGATGAAAATATCACAAATCGTTGTTTTATGTGTTTTAAATGCAAAATATCAAAATCGATGAAAACGTATCAAGTTTGCAAAATTGGCGCTTTAGTCCCCAAGTTTAAAAAGTTGTCAAAAACAGTCCCTAGTATTTCAAAATAAAGAAAATATCACTCAAGGTCCTTGAAATATTTTAAATTGTCAAAAACGGTCCTTGAATGAATCTTTAGTCAAATGGCGGAAAAGGTCCTTCAACTTTTAAAAGTGGTAAAAATGGTCCTTGGAAATTAGAAATTGTCAAGTTTGGTCCTTATACTTTTTGGGATTGTCACTTTTAGTCCTTGGAACATCTTTTCAGAATTGGCAGCTTAGGTCCCTCAGTTATTAGAATTTACACAAAGGTCCCTATAATATTAAACCATTTAACTCCCATTTGGACCCTATCACAAACCCATATGACCCTGCCTTTTACTTGTGACCCCCTGTCATATTAAATTTTGGACCCCTTTGATTATTAACTCGGTCAAACCTCCGTCAAAATCCCACTTGGCGCCAATAAGTCTCCCCTCCCAATCGCCGCTCGCAACACTCCACACAACCATCCCCTCCTCTCCTTCACATTTTCTTGTCCCTCCACCTCAACAAGCCTCCAAGAATCATTAATTGCCCCCCTCATATCACTCAACCTCTCCAATTTGTTAAACCAATTTTGGCGCCAAATGATCAAGCGCCAATATCGACTCAAAGCATCCAACGCCAAATTTATTGGTGGGAAAGGCTCAGAGTACAAGTGGAAGCAATTTTGTATAAAAGGAAAGAGGAGAGAAGCTAGAAAGAGTAGTAGAATTTAGTTTAAGTTTTTCTTAATGTCGTTTTTTCTATTAATGTATTAGTTTAGCCAAAAATCTGTAATCTTTTGTTTCTTGGATACAAACTCAAGTCATTTCATCTTTGTAATCAGTTTTTAAGAATCAATTCTCAAGTTTAGCTAAAATTTATGTTTTGTGTTAACTGTTGAAAATTCCAATTCGAATTCTCATATTCAAACTTTTAATCCCTTATTCTCTCACTCAAATCAGCTTATTTAAGATTATCAAAGCTTTTTGTAAGCTTTTGCATCCATTTCAAGCAATATTGTATCAAGGTCAACAAAAGTCAAACTGGGTGAACTAGGCTTGGTTTTGGAGTTTGGGATGTTGCAGAGCCTTGGATGGGGTTTAAATAGATTAGGTTAAGAGTGGTTTTGTGTTTGGTTTAGCTTTGCAAGCGGTTGGATGATGGTTAGTGATTTTATCATTTTCGGTTTTCAAGTCATATGGCGCTTTTGTTTGAACTTGTAAATGTAGTTATAGATAGCTTAAACTTGTTTGTGTAGTTGTATTATGGTCATGTAGACTCGCTTAATCATTGGCATTAGCTAACTTCGATGGTTTGTCTCATTAAACTTCCATATCAGTTATAGCTAGGGTGTTTGGATTTGTTTGTTAAACTGTGTTAGAGGTTGATTGTGATGTTGTTCTTGTCTGATATACACTACAATAGATCCTAATAGTTCAGTTAAACATTAACAACTAGTACTTGTTTTATAAAAAGTCAACATAGCTTCTAATCTCAATGTGCAGTTCACTGTTGAGATTTCAAATGGCAATTCTCATCAAAGTAGCATACAACTTGATACAATAGCTTAATTTCACTTTATCATAGCTTATAATAACATAATTAGTAAGTAAAATCAGTTATAAACTCATAAAAGTCAAACTAGTTCATTTCTACAAAAAGTCAAATTTTACTTAAGCCGTTTTTGAATAAAATGTATAATTTTGTGTAGGATTCAATATTAGTATTTAGCTTAAATACTTTTGGGATATTAATATTTAGTTGCTAAAATAAATTAGAAAAATACTAGCTTGTGTTTTCTTAGCTTATTAATAGCTTATTTCCTAGCTTTGTTTAGACCCTTGACTGAGAAAGTGCCCTGTGCACAGGATCCACAAGGTTTTTCACAAGCTTGTTATAAGCTCTCTAGTACTCCTAAGCCTTTGTAATTTAGCTTTTTAAGTAGCTTACCTAGCTGTCTCTCTAATCCAAAGCTTATTTTTCCATTTTGAGCTTATTAGATAAGCCTGCTCATTGCTTTTATTTTTGTCCATTTTACTTAGAACATCAATAAGCCAGTGTTCACCAGTTTTTCAAAAGCTCCTCAAAAGCTCATTTTTATAATCCAAAGTGAGTAATTTAGCTTTTTGGAAAGTTCAATTGGTTAGCTTGTTAGTCCTTGCATTTGTTTTCACTTACTAGCTTATTAAAGTGCTTAAATTCAATCTAGAAAGTAGCTATAAAACCAACAGTACCATGTGTAATCAGTTTGAATTTGTGCTTATTGTAAGCTTAATCGCTTATCTCTAGTTTTCGAGCTTATTCAGTTGTAAACTAGCTTGTTAACAATTACTTAGCTTATTTCATTGCGACTTTTGCTTATTTCTAGCTTAATAATCATTTTAGCTTAACTAGTTCTTATTTCCATTTTCAAAAGCCAACTGTGATAAAACTTCTACTTATTCGGATTGCTTATTTGTGGTTTTGTAAAAGTTATAGTTGTAAAATTACTTATCTTCTTGTGTTTAATAAGTTTGTAAAAGAAAAGTTCAAAAATAAAATATTTTGCAAAAGGGGTAGGCGTGCTCGAACCGAGACCTCCCCTTTGGAACGCGTTAGAAGGGTACCGGATACCAATTGCCCTTGGGACTTGTCTTGGTCATATCCTACACAATCAAATACTTAACCACACTTAGGCGCTAAGTTTATACGACTTATTTAGCTTGTTTGTAGCTTATTCAAGTAGCTTTTCATCTTTTCAATTTTCTTAGCTTATTATTGTTATAAAGTATTTTTACAAAAAGTTTCAGATTTTTCCAATTAGTTTTAGTATTTTTAAACATTTAATTAGTGTTTTATAGTAATTAATTCATAATAAAAAATATAAAAGTCTAAAAAATATAAATAATTTTTTTTTTTAAATTTTCTTTTATCATATAGTACGTAAGAAAATTGGTTTTACATTTGTAGGACTTTTATTTCATAAATTTTACGTTTTGTCTTGCGCCCAACAGTAATTTTTATAAATAACGACGCGTTTCATTTTAAATCACATTTTAGATAATTTGAGTTTACGCTTTAGTTAATATAGTTTATTTAAGTTATTTTATTTTATAAAACACAAAAACATCATTGTAAAAATAGTGATAGCGTTTATTTAATATATTTTATCTTTTTAATTTTCTTAATTTGTATTTAAGTCGCTTTAATTTATAAACTTTTTCCTTAGTTATAATTTCTCATCCAAAACCTTTACTGATCACTATCATTAGTGATCATTCTATCGTCTGAAAAGTTGTTTGATACACCATTGAGTCTCCGTGGGACTAAACGACCCGGGAATTCATTCTATTCTCCAGGACTTCATTGTATTTGTGTCTGAACTGTTTTAAGTCTGTTACGGTTGGCCATTCACAAGTGGCCAGCTTGTGTGATTAGACTTGACGTTTCGGACCAGTTCAGTAGCCTTTTCTTCGGGAACGGAATCGTAAGGGATGTAGCGTATTTTCTAGAACCATCACCACCATGTAGAAGAAATTCCAAGTCGTTTTTGAAGAAGTAACGAAATGGAATCTTAGGTCGATCCGGTCGGCCGATCGTTGGTAGAGGTTTAGACCAATCGGTGTAATATGGAGGGTTGTCCCTTGTTGTAAAGTCGATGTTTGCTTGGGTCGAGCCAATCAATGTTGTTGGACATGGCTCGAGCAATGTTTTCAAGGTGATATTCGACCGATGGCACTTTCCGAGCTATCTTTTAGCAGTTGAAAAGCTTCATTCTTGATTCGCTTCAACTCGATTTAATCATCTTCTTTACTCGGAAATTTTCTTGCAGTATCTTAGCATGCTCCAATGTATTACCGCTCACGGATCTTGACCTTCACCGGTAGGAGTGGAATTAACAAGTGTAGAAAACCATTCAAATTCCTCTGCGTTATCTTCATCTAGCCATGATACGACGTCGGTCGAGGAACCTTCTTCTTCTTTTTCTTAGGCCTAGATGAAGATTCTGGTTTCTTAACTTGTTTGGGAGAGGTGGGTTGTTGTAGGGGCTCAAGGACTTCCTCATCGTCACCACCCGAATACTCAAAGTGATCACCGGTTTTCTGAGTCTGGGGTGGTAACTCAGAATCCTGAGGTTTATCAGTAGAAGAACGAAGAGGAGATCTTTGCTGAGCAGGAGTCCTTTGGGGTGGAGGTAGCATAGAAGATGATTCACCAGACGATCTCGGACGTTTAGGTTGATTGTCCTTGTCCTTATCCTTGTCATCATCATCTCTTGGACGTTAAGGCCTTTCATCTTCGACTCTACATGCTGTTTTGAGTTGGTAGTCCAGCAATGCTTCAAACAATTTTCCATCGTCAGAAGTAAATGTCGCAGATCGTTTAGACATCTGTGTTACTAGCTTGGAAACCAATTCAGCATCAGAGAATACTACAGGATTAGTTGGATTGATTGTGACGGTTAAGGGTGTTGATCTTATAGTTTGCTTGGCTATCTGCATGAGATTCGGATATAATTGTCTGGTAAACATCTCCTTTGTTACTCCAGGAACGATGTCAAGAAGGAACTTGTGAGTGTACCCTCTGATCATTTCGTCCATTTTCCCTTGAAGATCATCTTGCATGAGCTTCAGGACGTATTCCCTTTCAACTTGCATCTTGTCATTCTCATCATGAAGATACGTTATCTGATTAGCTAAGAAATTCAGCTTCTTGTAGAGCACGTCTTTCTTTCTGACTTGTTTGACAGCTTTAACGATTATATTCTTGGCTTGAGACATCCAAGATGGAGTTGGCTTCTTTACTGATTTGGATGTTGATTTGGTTGATCTTGTTGATGGTGGTGGTGAAGAATGAGATGATGAAGATGAGCCATGAGGAGACTCGGGGTCCTTAGGAGGCTCAGAAGTTTCCTCCTTAGAATGTTGTGGACTATCTAGAAGAAGGTTATCATAATTGGTTTCTTCATCATTTCCAGAATTAGTCTTTTCGTTAGCCTTAGTCCGGGCCTCTTCATCTGCTTTGTCATGAGCTGCAGCCTCACTATCAGGTTTTTCTTTCTCAGACTTCTCTTTTTCTGGTTCCTCAAACTCATAATCAATAGAATCCTCCACAAGCTTTTGTGTTGCACAAGAGTGGTGGCACCAGTTCCTTTATCGGGTTGATTAACCGTATCGAGAATTGGTGAAGAGTGACACCACCACTCGACCCTCCGGGCCACGCATTCCCTGCTCAAATTCTTTAGCTTTGTGTTGGAGTCTAATGATTTTAAACTTCTTTCAGATGTCGTATCCAGTGGCTCTTCATCCGAGCTTTTTCATAAGGCACAAGAACCGAGTCTTGCCTTTTCCTTGGTCGCCTAGAGGACTGGGAGGTTTGATATCAAGGATTAATGTCGGTTGCGCTTCGAATAGAAGATCTCTTCGCCCGATTGTGTATCTTCGAGCTTTCGTCCACAAGATTTCTTTGCGGTTCGGATTTGGGAATGGGAATAGGAACAACTTACTTAGCGGGAGCAGTCCTTTTGGGGAGGATTCCTCTGGGAACTTCCTCGGCTCTCGGGCCGCCTTCCCGCACTTCCTCTTACGGTTTTCCTTGTGGGTGTCCGAAGGTTTCTCATCAAGATGACCAACTTTGCCTTCTTTCACCGCTACCGATACCTTTTGTATGTGTAGAGCTTTTGATTTCGCCGTACGTAAGGTGATCCGCAACACATCACCCTATTTCTTTGTTGTCGATTCCTTGATTCGATGTTAGAATAGGCTCGCATAACATGTCGTGATTGTTGGGGTCATTAAGCCTCTTGGGAATATCGGGATGAAGCTCAGTGCTCTCGGATCAACAGTTTAGTGTATCGACATGGGAATCTTTGAGCCAAGATTTTTGAGAAATGACATCATGTCATCCCATATCGTAGCTTCAATTTTGATGTCCTTCATATTGATCAATGCCCAAAAGATTTGCAGTTCCATGAGCTTGGGATGCTCATAGCCAATGTCACGACCGAGATAGATTTGGTGATGATGATGTAGAGATTTCTCCACGGTTGAGGAATGTTCTTAAGCTCCACATGAGAGTGCTTAGTGATTATTCCTAAAGCTTCATCATAGCCAATATCAATCAAGAATTGCGTAACCTGCTCTTCAAGATGGGTGTGGCATAGAAGTCGGTTGGCTCGATGTCGTGGATGAGAAGAACAGCCCGTAAGTCTCGCATGTGCGATGGTGACTTGTTTGTGATTGAGCGCCACCGTCACTACACTTTGACCTTTGATCCTTTGCATTGAATTCCAACCGTGAATGTAGATCTCGATCGTAGCGAATGAGAGCATGTTCGGTAGGGATGATTCTTTAGAACATCCACAAGAATCAAGTAGGAAGATTCTAAGCGGTGAGGGTTTCAAAGTCAACTCAAGGTTGTTCTTTCCAATCTTCCTGATAGCCATTAAGGAAGATATCAAGAATCGTGAGAACATCGGTGCATCCACATTCATTCGAGCGACCATGTCGTGATTCGAAATAACATTAGCCAAAAGAACCAACATATCGAAAGACATTATGTTAGTCGACAGATGGTTTTATTGTCTAATTATTGAATGTACAATGTCAATGATTGTTACGAGTCCAAAGTCACTTGTTTGTCCAATAGTCCAATGACGCTGTGATAAGTTTCGTGAGTTAGTTAACTTTAATTTCTAAAGTTTATGTTATCACTTATTTTACACAACATATTAAACATTTAAGCTTATTAGTGACATTATTGGATTCGTGACGTTATGATTTGTTTATTTACAAGTTTGTATGCGTAACAATTCATAATTAAGGTCAATCAAGGCTTAGGCGTAAAAGTGGAAAAGTTATGTGTAAACAGGAGTGGTATACGCGTAGACGAAAGCTTATGTGCAGGATCCTGACTTACGCGTAAGAAATATTACGCGTAGGAACAGGGACCTTATGCGTAGAGCTTACGCCAGTGGCGATAAAACCTTACGTAAGGCTTACTCGTGAAGTAGACCTTATGCGTAGAGGTCATTGTTTACGCATATCCTTCACAGATACGCGTAGTCCCATATGTAGAACCTTATGCGCAGACGCCACGCGCACTCTACGCAAGATAACATGCTACGTAAGGTGATCCTTATGCGTAGTTTGCTTAGTAACCTTGATTCCGAATTTTCACTTGTAACAAACCCGAAATAAATTCATCATAGCATCAATATTAACACATACATTCATTCTAAAATGATCATGGCATAAAACTCATCAAGCAGCTTTTGGCCAGAAGATAGCATATGCGAGACTTAAACCCTAGAGCTCAAAGATTACGATATGAAATCTAACCATAGGAATTGAACCAAAGTTTTCTGGTAGTTCTAAGATGTCATGTGAGTGTAATGACCAAGTTTTAACATTCAATTCGCAGTGAATCAAAAATACCCAAATGTGAAGAACATTAAACCCTAAAGTTCAATTCTTGAACAGTTAGTGTTTCTGGGTAATTTCTGGGTTAAAATATGATCAATTCATGTTGAAAACAACCTATTATAACAATCTTTATCAGCAAACACGTTCACAAATGAAAACGCCCAAACCCACGCATAAACCCTAATTTCCAAAATCCATCAATTCGTGTATCTGGGTGCATTTTGAGGATAAAAATGAGATCATTGATGTTATAGAAACATTTTGACACTATCTTTTTAACCATAAACACACAAACATGATCATGTGTTGTTACGCATATGCGTAGAACACAAGATCAACCATATACGTAAATTTAACCGTTGAATTCAATTGAAAATCAAAACCAATGTTTAAAAAAGTGTTACAAACACAAATTCACTTACAGATTGATGATCAAAACTTCGGATTTGTTGAACAATTTATAGGCGTAGGATTAGTTTGGTGTTTGTAATAAATGTGAAGTGATGAAGTTAGGTGGAGGAGTTTTATTAAAATAACTTTAAGCTTTTGGCAGTTTTAGTCCCTCCACCTTTTCCATTTTCATCCAAAACCTTTTAACTTCTATTTTGGTTACCAAACGAAGAATATTTGGAAATAACTTTGACGACACTCCTCCTCGATTTAAGAAATAATGAAAGGTTATAAATTTTAGTCCGAGGAGTGTCAGTAAATCAGAAATGTAACCACCATTAAATAAAGAATCAACCGATATAAAGTAACATGCAAGTACAAGAATATTATGAAACAGTTAAGAATTTATTTTCTCCCCCTCAACACTTGATCGGAAGAATACTGAATTTTGAAAGATTAAAGTGTTGACGGAAGAAATGTACTTGCCATGTTTGAAGAAATATAGATAGAAGAATATTTTGTTGTTTTATCGATTTTATATTTTGTATTTTGTTTTGAAAAATTATTTACAAAGGAGATTTTGGTGTTTGATGTGTTTTAAGATCGTTTTAAGAGGTCATCCAGTTCCTCTTGAGTCAAACACCGCATACCAATCCGTGGACCAACTCATTAAACCTAGCGGGAGGCAAGGCTTTGGTGAGAAGATCCGCCAATTGGTATTCGCACTCAATAAGTATAATTCAACTGCACTGCTCCACATGGTCCTTGATGAAATGATAGCGAAGATCGATGTGCTTTGATTCGAATGCCGAATCGAGTTGCACGAGATTGCAATGGCACCGATTCTCGCAAAGACATCGGGATTCTCAAACACGTAACCATAGTTTTTGAGTTGTGTTTAGATGACTTGAGCACAACACGCCGACATGGCTACTTATTCGCTTCGGTTGATGACAAATGATGTACAATCCTCGCTTCTTCGATTGCCAAGACACCGTTTATCACCAAGAAATTGTAGTGCTCTCAAGTACTTTTTCGTGATTTAAACATCCTGCGTGAACAAAGATCCGAAAAAGCGATTAGTTCAAAACCGTAATCCTTCGGATACCGGATCCCCAAGTTAATCGTTCCCTTGATGTATTGGAGGATTCTTTTAGCCTCGAGAGGTGGATTTCATTGGTCTCGATCGATAACGGAGCGAGATAAACGGCAAAGACAATATCGGGCACGCTAGGTAGTTATATACATGAGAGACCCAATAATACTACGGTATTTGGTAGGGTCGACTAATTTCCCATGTAAATCGTCTAGCTTGGTATGAGTCATTGGTGTGGCATAAGTGTCACAACTTTTCATTCCAAATTTGTTTAACAATTCAAGGGCATATTTGGATCGACTCAAGAAAATACCACGGGTGATTGATGAACTTGCAGTCCTAGAAAGAACGTAAGTTCACCCATCATGGACATTTCAAAATTTTCTTCATTAGTTTTGCAAAAGCGATCGAGTACTTTTTATGTGTAGACCCAAAATGATGTCATCCACGTAAATTTGAACAATTAAGATATGTGCCCGTGATATTGTATGAAAAGAGTAGGGTCGACCGAACCTTTGGTGAAATTATTGGCAATGAGGAAAGATGATAGCTTATCGCACCATGCCCAAGAGCTTGTTTGAGACCATACTGAGCTTTGTTCGGTTTGTAGACGTGGTTCGGGAACTCGGGATCAACGAATCCTTCGGTTGGTCGACATAAACTGCTTTTTTCGGTTGTCCGTTGAGAAATGCGCTTTGACATCCATCCGAAAGACCGTCATATTCATATGAGCATGAACGCGAGAAATATCTCGAACGACCTCAAGACGAGCAACCGAGCAAATGATTCTTCAAAGTCTATGCCTCTTCCCGACGATAACCCTTAGCAACTAGACGTGACTTGTTTCGGATAAGTTCCTTCAAGATCCAATTTGTTCTTCCAATCCATTTGAGACCAATGACGTAGACCCTCGTTGGTCTTTCAACGATTCCCATACTTCAAGACGCTTGAATTGGTTGAGTTCTTCTTGCATGGATTCAATCCATTGTATTTTGTCATTGCGTCTTTAATGTTTTTAGGCTCAGTTGGCGAGATAGTGAGTGCATAAATGCAATGTTCACCATTTGAGTGAAGACGTTGTCTCGTAACGATTGGTTGATTCAGTTGCCAATAATATTTTCCGGAGGATGGTCTTTCGTCCATCGATGTGTAGAGGTTGATGTTGGTATACATTGTGCGATTTTAAGGATTCAAATGGCTTGTTGAAGATTCCGCGACATCCGTGCAGCAGCCTCATTAGCAAACGGGTTAAAGAACGATTTGGATCAAAATCAGCGGTGGGGTACTTCATTAAGAACATCATCACCGGTTCATCATTGTTGGAAGCGGTTTGTTCACTGTTATGGTGGAGTCAATGGTGGTGCTTCTTCAACCGTAGTTGTTGTAGTAGTGTATCAAGTATAAGAGTAGTATCGTTGAGCAATGAAAACAACGGATACACCTAGAGCACGTTCATCAATATCGCCATCGAACAAAGGAGCAAATAGCCTTTCCATTTGTTGACGAGTGAGTGGGGCTTTATTCGGTGATGATGGGGTTGAGGAAGTTTAAGCGGTTGTGACCGGGTTCTAAGATGTTATACTCAAAAGCCATTTCCGTAAGTTTATCAAAATGAGCATGAATCGCTTCCATAATCTCCTTTGTTTGACGATTCCGCATTCGAAACCTTTAGAATTATCACAATATCCAATAAAGACTCCAATGTCACTTTGGCTTTGAGCTTTCCAAAGTCATCACGATCATTATTCGGATAGCAAAGAGATCCAAATACATGAAAGTGTTTGAGATTCGGTTTTCTTGTGGACAAGCTCGAAAGGTGTTTTGTTGTGGCGTTTGTAATCATAGAACGGTTTGAGTATAGCATGCAAGAGAGATGCTTTTTCCCACAAGTAACCGGGAGTTTAGCATTGATTAACATTGTTCTTGCAGCTTCCACTAACGCTCGGTTTCGTCTTTCAACAACTCCGCTTTTGTTCGGTGTACGTGCAATAGATGTCTAATGTGAATTCCACTTTCTCATAAAATTCACAAAGAGTTTTGTTAACAAATTCAGTTCCTTTGTCTGTTCTTATTTGTCAGATGATTTTTTGGAGTTGAACCTGTATTTTCATGAGAAAGGTGATGATCATCTGTGGAGCTTGGTCTTTGCTTTGAAGAAAGTAGACCCAAGTCCAGCGTGAATAGTCATCAACAATTACTAAGATGTAGCGTTTGCCATTGATCGCTTGCACGCGATCGGTCCACACAATCCATGTGAAGAAGATGAAGCACATGTTGAGAGTTGTGTTCCACCTTTGAAGGAAAATGAGCACGAGTGCTTTTCCCTTGTTCACAAGCTGAGCAAAGGTGATCTTTAGAATACCGAAATCGTGGGAGACCTTCAACTAGTTTGTGTCGAGCAAGGTTGGTGATGGTTTGAAAGTTTAGATGTGAGAGACGACGGTGCCATAGCTAGGATTTTGTTGATGTTGCCTTTGAATGTAAGCAGATGGTAGATGAAGCAACCATGTCTTGCATAGAAATAGTGTAAAGACTTGAATTATGCGAGCCAGACATAAGATCGTTTCCTTGTTGATCACGAATGAAACAAGATTTCTCCCCGAAAGCAACCTCCAAATCTCCATCACGTAACCGACCCATCGAAAACAGTTGTGACCGAGGCCTTCCACATAATAAACCCCGCTAATTTCGATGTTCTCATTGATATAGTCTCCAGTAGCCCATGATAGCCGCGAAGTGATCATTCCGAATCGACGGTGCCAATGAACTTTGCAATAAAGTTTGATAACAGTTTAAGGTTGCTGTCATGTGTCGGGAACATCCGCTATCAACAATCTAGAGAATGATCGTATCACCGCATTACACACAGGCGACACGGATGGAATAGAAGTAGATGTGGAACCCAAAATGTTAGAGGGTTCCGAGCGAGCTTATAGTAGACATACACACATCAATAACTTTAGGCATCCATTTAAATCCTAGTGTGATATATATCCATTTCGCCATCTATAACTACTATTTGTCAGTAGTCATAGTGAATGCACTAGGTGGTACTACCTTCTTTGGAGGTGAAACCGGAGCTACTGAGGGACATCAATGCGTTTCTTAGAATCTAAAGAGCGGTGATACCAAGAATGACTTAGAATGATTAGTGGGCCTAGAGGTATTCTCGATTCTTAGGATTCCTTAAACGAGAGATGATAGCTTTAGCAACATATTTGTCATGACAATCGAATTCATACTTTTACGAAAAATAACACAAGGTGCATCGATTGAATATCAAAAGTACTTAAAGGTTTAGCATTCGTTACATCACTATTTCTATTACATTTGCCGGGCCTTAATATCTATAGTGGAAGCAATGTGAGTCTTATTCATAGTCCTAGGGTGTTCTTCTACTTCAGCATTCTTTATTGTTCTTTTCTTAGGTCGCAACTTCCTATTCTTCCTTGTATTGCTCCTAGGCTTTGAAGTGCGGACGTTTGGAAAAGAGGCAACTATTCCTGTTTTAGTAGAAGCACGTTAGCAACTTGTGATTTGGTAGTAGGGATTCTAGGTTCACGATTACTAAGTGTTACTGGTGCTATTATCTTAATCACGGTAGGCGGAAGTTGTTCATACTTTCCTAACATTTCTCTTAACTTAAAGATAGTGTGCACCAATTCTTGATTTTTAGAACGAAGATTTCCCAAAAAATTCATGACTTCCTTTGTGTGTGCAAGAAAATGATCAAGCTCGTTTGATGCTTCATCACGAGTCTTTTTAAGTAAATCAAATATGACACCATATTCCTGTTTAACATTTACAAGTTCTTGTTCATATTTTGAGATTTGACATTTCAAAGACACGTTTTGATCATCCAGTTGCTCAAATTTTGGATTAAACGATTTAGATTGCAACTGGTTGATTTTGTTTTGCAAATCAAGTTCACGATTTTGACAATCTTTTTGACATCATTGAAGACGACGTTTTGCATTTGAAAGCTCGTTAATCAATTGTTCATTTTCAGCTTTTAAAGACTCGATCTGATGCACATTATTGGAATTCGTAACAGTTACAACATTATCAATAGTATCAGCAGAGATATAATCAGATGCATGTGGCAAAGAATTGAATAACACAACATTATGGATATCAGCACATATAACATCTTCCAGGAGTCGATCAACATCTTTTCTCAACATTTTCTTTTTACGTTTAGTATTAGAAATAGATGTTTCATTTTCTCTAAAACGACCTTCATCAATCCAAGTTCCTTATGAAAGTCCCGCTCCCATGATAATGCACAACTTTTCAAATTTTTAATATTTGGTAAAAGATTTTTTGAAAAATGTCTCTTTGTTCTCGTGCTGCAGGCGATTGAAAATGTTTAACTTTGATTTCGAATGACTATCTCATGTTGTAAAGTTTTGAGGTCACCATGAATAGGTCAAAATATCGAAGAATCTTGCGATTTTCGTGTTTTGAGTTTACTTCACCGATGGAAGGTAAAGGACCATAAGTTTGTGCATAATCGGTTGGGGATTAACATTAGAAGAAGACATTTTTATGATAATCAAGGAGACTCAATGGTGTGTTAGAAGAATCAGAAGGTTATGATTAGAAATTACACTACGATTGATTTGGGACGAAAGTGACCGCTTTTGAATAGTTATGAGGTTTGTTATAAACAACATTTTCTAATTTGGATCGACTCGCCTTCTATTTATTTATTATTTATTAACATCTAATTTCTCTTGACGATGATACTCAACAACACTCATAACATAATCATCAATTTTATATTAGAAAAGATTTGGTTTGAATGCTTTTGGTGAAAGCTTAGGTTTGTAATCAACAAGGTTTGGTCCATATCCATTTGGATTAGGTTTTAAAGTAAACTTTTCAATAGTAACTTGAGCAAGATTATTAACTTTTTATTGACTCACCATGCTTGTAAACAATTTGTAAACTCTTTAAGTTTGTTTTGCGTCGATAATTTCTTCAAGTTGATCATCTATTCGCTTCGTTGGATGCTTTTGTATGCAGAGAACTGTTATTTGACAAGTTAACAACTCAATTTTAGCTTTTTGATTTTCCAAGTCTGAGAGTGTTAATTTGCTTTTTATGTTCATGTTTCAGTACTTGAAGGTTGTTCTATTTCTAACAAAGCATTCTTCAAGCTGCTAGATTACGATCTGTCTCTAAAACCTGATTTTCAAAGCGCTTCAAAACCTTTTTCACGTTTTTCTTGAGTTTTGAAAAAGTTGAGTTGCATTTTTAAACATTCAAAATCCTTGGTTAACAGTGCATTTTTGCTTTTTAAGTCCTCATTTACGGCACGACATTCTTCCACTATGGATTGTTGCTTTTTAAGCCACAGATCAACATCTGGACGAGGCAAAAGTTTGGCGTGTTCAATGTGAGTCACAACATGATCATTATTTAGATCCTCAAGTATAACCACAAAGTCAATTTGATTATCAATGGAAACCATAAGGTCATCTTGATCGTCAAATGTAACTACGGGGTCTAATTGAAAATCATCGGAATGGGATGTGGATGACTCATTTTGAACATTCTGAGCCTTGCCGGATTCAGATGTTGGTCGAGATATTAGATCGAGATAAATATGGTTTGTTCGGCACCGATTCAAGCCATCGATGTCATACATCTGGGCCTGTGTCACTCATGTGTAACTCATACATATTAGCCATCAACATAATAATTTGCATTGGCCCGCAAGTCCTCCATATCATCATCGAGTGCGTGATCGCCATAAAGGTCTATTCTTTGTCCGTGAGAGTTCCACCGCCTTCATCCTTAAGAGCCAAAAGAAGAGCCTCTTTGTGATAAGCACCGCCCTAGTCCTTGGCTTTGGGCATGCATTAGCCAGTGTCCATTCTCATTGCGCTTGTAGCATCGAAGACCATTCAATCCATTTCGAGCATTTCCTATTCCACCACTTGAGCTCATTGTTATTCCTACCCATAGCATTAAACCTTTGACCACCGCCCATCCGACGACCATAACCACGATTTCGAACTTTAACTCGTCCATTGTTCACAACACCGATTCCTTGTGTTAGATGAGGAACGAATACGATTGTTGGATTTGTTGGTATAACGCCAAAAGCATTAGCAATCATAATAAATCCTTGTTGCAATGCTTCAAAAGATCGATTCCTCATTAGCTTCACCGACAAGTGCTTGAGCATTGTTGTTGTTGTATGGAACCAATTGAGTTTGTTGAGATTGTTTGTGAAGGATCATATGGTGTGATTGTAGCGGTTGGTTGAGTTTTGGTTGAGGAGGATAACTGTTTTGAGCATACAAGGCAAGTTGTTGATTTTACGGATGTGACGGTGACGCAATTTGAGCATGGATAATCCTTTCCTATCAACTTCCTTTTCATGAGGCTTCAAGTAATCGTACAACAATCCGTAAGTAGAATGATGCATGTTCTTTGCTTGACGGAGAAAAATGACATACTTCTCCCATTCGTGACCAAGACTACTCAGAACTTAGTATTAACGCAATTCTTGGCATGATGATGTTGTGTTTATCCAAATCATTTACGATGTCCGAGAATCGATGATGATAAGAATCTAGTGTCTCTCCGTGTTCAATCATGAAGTGTTCATAAGCCAAGTAAATTTTGGATTCCATATCCTCCCGATTGAGTGCAGATCCTTCCATAAGTAGATGAATGTGTTCCACATTGCCTTTGCGATCTTTTGAGCATCAACACTTCAAGAATTGGGTTTGGTAATCCTAAAAGGATATATTGCATTGCAAGCTCATCACTTCAAAGTGTAGAAGTTCTTCGGATTCAGTGTCCGCAAAGAGCAATGTTTGATTGTTCATCTCTTGGTGGATTAGCATTTGGATCTCGGGTACAATGACCGTAGGCATCCGAAATGGACCTTCCAAGATAACCTTCTTTAAGAACTTTCCATGTGGCTTCTTCAGATCACAAAACCTAAAGAACCTAATCACCCATTGATCGTAGTTTCATGGAGTGAGCATTGGAGGTCGATCAAGTGATCCAGCCTCATGAATTGATTGTTGGCTGCTTAAAGCTTCACACATCTTGGCAAACCAAGTGGGTTCCTTCATAGTGTTCCTTGATGGATGTTGATTGAATTCATTTGTATAGGGTTGTACTTGAAGACTTGGTGGTGGTTGAACCATTTGAGGTTGTGGAATTGCAGCAAGTTGTGGAGTATGTTGTTGATTAAATTGTTGTTGATAAATTGCTTGTTGTTGATTCCATTGTTGATGTTGTGGACTTAATTGTTGTTGACGTTGAGTATAAGTGTAAGGGAAATAGTTAGAGTATGGTGGTTGTGACATGTTGAAAACTTGTGTTATAAAATGGATCTTTGTAGTCGAATGAACCTTTGTTGATGAAGTATCCTTAGGCGTAGAAATCACAATAAACCAAGTAGCACTTATGCGTAAAACACCAAAGTTACGCTGTAATGACAAAGAGTTACGCAGAGGTTTAGCTTACGCTGTAAGTAAGGAAAAAGCACTAAAGTTATGCGTAAAACAAGAAGTTAGGCGAGAAAACTTAGGCGAGGACTACCTTATACGTAAGACTAAGCTTAGCGTAAGATAAATCTTATGCGTAGGATTTTCACGCGTAAGCTTTATGCTTATGCGTAATTTTGTGGTTTTGCCCAAATGATCTTTTACACTATCACAAAGGCAAAAGATATCCAAAGTCGACGTATTTTCGTGCTTATCCAAGCAAGAAAACACGGAGTAAACCACTAAACTCAAGATCAAACCAAGGAGTGAGTTACGCGTAGTTTTAGGGTTTTACTACGCCGAGAACTACTCGTAAAATGATTGTTGCCCAAAGATGTTTCTAAACCAGATTTTTGTGATGAAATAGCTTCAATATCACCAAGATAACACAAAAGTGTGAAACTTGATGATCCAAAGTGTCTAAAACGGTTACGCGTAGAGCGAAACCCTTGTAAAAAAACTAGCTTAAAAACGATGATCCACGCATAAAGTTTGAAACGTTTTGCCAAAAACAGTTATTTTAACACCTTAAAACGTTGAAAGTACAAGAATCTTGGATTAAAAAGTGTAAAAAAATGTGTTTTTAAGCGAACCAAAGTATCACTCGTTTGTTTTACGCGTAGGACCAAAACCCACTTCAAAAACAATACGATTCACCCAACTAGTCGGCGATTGATACCACTGTTAGGTCACTAGTTTTACAACACAAGCATCAAGAGAAGAGAAAGAGAGGCGGATGAACAATAACCAAACACACACACACGTATGAGTAGCACGGTTAGGCGTAGAGATGTGAATGAAAGAGTTAATTGAACAACCAACCCTCAAGTGAGGGTTATACAAGAGTATTTATAGGAAGAGGAGCTAGGGCAACACTCCTACTCCCTTCCTTTCCTTAATGGACATGGGCCTAAGCTCATGGGCCTTCTACATAAGCTTAAGGCTAATAACAAACATAAAGGCCATAATTAAGCTAACTATTACATATGAATCACTAACACTTGATATAGATTTAGGAGTGATTCCAACATATGTAGTTTTTTGTATTTATCAATAGAGTATATCCATACAATTTCTATTTGTATAAGTTGTAACAAAATTATTCATACTCAACTCAATGGAATTATCAATGTCTTTCTTTGTAAGATTTTTATGAAAGGCAACACTTTTGTCAATCATGCTTTTCTTTGAATGCTCATAATCAAATTCTTTTTTTTATGATATCCTAATGTTTCACAATAACTAATTACCCAATGCTTTAGTTATGTTTATCAAATTATCGAGATCCTCTAAATCGGCTAAATGACTGTATATGTTGTGATTTCTATACATTAAAATATTTCATGATTCAACCTAATCATTTTCTAAAATGATCTTTACACCTAAATCCTTTCTAAATTTATAATTGTATGTGTATGATATAAATTGAGAGAATAAAATACATCTTCACCACATTTTACAGAACGATGCCTCTACGATTGAACAACGGTAATCATAGGATTATGCCTCACAAGTAAGTTATCGTTTTCCTTAATCCATAAGCTTTGCACATATTGCATCTTTTATAATTCTATCATGTTTCCTTATAACAATGAATGGGGTGAAGCTCCTCCTACCATTGACATATGCATTCATCATGGTGGTAGAGTTGTAACTTCAAATGTTCTTTACGATTATTGGGGTGGCGATGAACTTATGATATGCAACGTGTCAACAAAATATATAACAGAGACCTTCATTAGACGATTAGTTGCGCAAAATTTAAGTCAATACACTGACGTAGGATCATACTACTTGCGTGTTCTGACTGTCCAAATAGAAGAAGAATATAGTCTTCGAAAGATAGAGCATGAATGGTATATTGATTCATGGCTATCTCAAATTCAAGTTGGTCATGCATTCGATATATACTTGGGCCATCGTAGGTATCTGACGCTTTTTGATCCAAATCGTCAAAGATGGCTGCAAAGACGATCGGAAAGAAACGGATGGATAAGTGGACATGTGGAGGCCAATCGAAGGGCTGCTCAGAGATGAATTCGATGAATATAAAACCAATAATTCGCTTTAAACTTCCATGTCCACTTTCATGTTTTCTAAGTAGCTCTTTAAATTATTATCATCAATAATCCAATCATAATGACGAATGATATAATTCTGCAAATGAAATGTGTATTAGCTTTTCATCAACCTTATCAATCTAATACATTATGCGTAATACAAATCACATATCACGTCATACGTAAACACGGACTGCAACTTCTTACAAGGTCAATCATCGTTGCTGCGACTAATTATGAACATTAATATTATCATCCAGATACATAATAGAATGTCTGTGGCAATCGTGAAACCATACTGAAAGTATTACGTTCTAACATACGACACATTAAGTTCTAACCGCCTTACGAGAACGGTCAATCAAAACACTATTGTCAAATTTACAAGCACCCTGAAAGTAATCCTAAAGCAACAAATAAAACAAATCATTCAAGATGTTCTCGGGCCTTCATCATAACAGTTTCGGTTGAGACAGTACCAAAATACATCAAATACCTAAAGCAACTTCGTTTAACACATATGGAACAATGGAATCATCACTGGATTTCGTGCATCCACTATTTGAGCATCATCTTTGACCATCCTAATAAGTTTGAACCTTACCATTTTGTGTTTCTCCCACTCACACCTCCTCTCAATGGTCTTCCAATTAGTTTTATGTTGACATGATTTTTTCTCTTAGACCTGTCTGCATGGTGTTCCCAATCCACGTTCACATAGAAAGATTCTTCATGGTGTATCAGAACTGTGTTGTGGTACTTATACATTTCATGCAACCCCAAAAATGATGAGGTATGGTCTACATTCAACAAATCAAAGTCGAATATGCAACATAAGTAAAGGCATCTAATAAGAAAAAAGATCATACTATAAATGAATATCAAAACAATTACATGAAAAATACGATATGCTTACCAACCGACCTCTTCCAGTTACGTTGTTAGGATCTTATATTTATTGTGTTGATGATTCGGGTGGTCTTGGATGATGGAAATACATGTTAGCCATTTGAGAGAGAAAGATAAGAGAGGGTGTTCTTGGTAGAGACTTGGTTTACAAATGAAAGGTTAGATTATGAAAGAAGCACCACCCCTTCCATGGATGGAAGGGGTATTTATAGTTACAATGAATACGTCCTCCTAAGAGTCCTTCCTCCACAATGTTGGATCGAATAACATATGTCTATGAGATGCTAGTAAAAGACACCGTCCTTCCTCCACAATGTTGCACTACACTAAACTACGCTACAAACTAACTAATAAACTACTAATTAACGTAAATAACGATATGTCTATGAGCTAACATATGCTAGACCATAATTGGGGTGATTACTCACACGAGCACGCTTAACCGCCAGCCCTAAGAACTCCACCAGCAGAGACCACAAAAAGCACTTTAACATGGAATTTCCCGATGTGGATTTGCCTAGGTGTTAACAATCTCCCCTAACAAGGAGGTCACCCCATGAAATACATTTTGCATCCTAGCATTCTTTCTTTGTGTTTTGTTCTGAGCTCGTAGACTTCAATTCTTCAATTTCCGCAATATTTGTGCTTTAGTAGCGATTCTTCAAAGTCCGCAGAGTTTTGTACTTTTAGTGGAGGCCTTTAACTGATCCACATCTTTGATGATATTCGAGCTTTCATTGAGATCATCAGCCACAACAAATCTCTCTGGATCATCCATAGTTGTGTTGCCATCATGTGAAGTTTTGACTTATGGACCGACATGCTCACACTTTCTGGATCATGACATCTTTCTATCAGAGTAGCGGAAGCTTTACTAGTTCATGATATTTGCATCGCAGTAGCGTAAGCATAGTATCAAAATATCGTAACCGTGTTATGTAGATATGCACCGTCATGATTTCTTCAATTAGTGTGGATGCTATGAGCATGCGGCTTTGGATTGACTCCTCAATTTCGATTAGTCGCAACCGTCCAAATGTACCTACAAACAACAATTAGCAATAAAACACACGAAGTGTCTTTGATCACTTCGTTGAATTGAGGTACACGGCCGACGGTTCCCGTTGATCAAGACAAGTATCGCTGTGATCCGTATAATTCAAGAATCTCCTTGACAGGGTTTCGCAGCTATTCTAGCCGTTCTTAAACTGGAATGTCTCAAAGAAGACAACACAGAGTGAGTGAACTAGCAAACTGAGATTTACTGATTGATTCAAAATGATTTGAAAACTATCGCGTATTGCTTGAAGAAAGAATTTTGCAATACGACGAAGGTTTTATAAGAAAAATCAATTTTCAATCATAAATACCCTTTTAATTTTTTGAAAGATTAATACACAGTCGATGTGCCAGAGAAAAAACTTTTTGAGCACAACGATCGGTTTTTCAAAGGTATACGTCAATCCTTTTCCTGGACCAAGGTTGATTCAAGATTGAATCGCCCCATTGTTTCTATCCAATTGTCACAAGCTTGATCTTTTGCAAGATCTCACATGTCACCCACCAAGAGCTTGTTGATCTTGGCTCTAGAAGGATTTTCATCTTCATCGTGAATATTTTCATATCACTCGGATGTTCTAGCAATACCACTAGGATAAAGCGTAGGACTCTTAATATATTCTTACTTTCCACATTGTGTGAAACAGCAAGTCTTCATTAATTTTGTGTCCTAATGAGATATTGTGGATGATCTCTTGGCTCTAGACTCAATTAGTGCACATTTGTTCCTATGCCGGAGACTAGGGAGAGGGTCTCCTTCTTCAATATCAACAATCTTTAAGAGAAAGTCGATAGATTATGTCGGTTCCCCGTGAGAATGAAACAAGCCCTTTTAAGAGGAAGTGAGTAGCTTGGGAAGTTTAGTGCAGTGTATCACTGGGTCCATGAGGTCTTGTCTTCAATACCAGTGTTACCTTAGTAACCACCAGTAGCATATGTATTGAACCCAGTTACTGCCCTAAGGTTGAAATATTGGAGGCTATTTCTTTTCAACCTTTTCACATTCATTTCTTTTTCATTCTTCAACCCTTCAAGCTTACCGTGATTTCATAACTAGAACCTTGTTGGGTTTATTCCAGTTCTAGCTCTATCTCACCACACTCTTCCCATATCTCACTTTTATCCTTTTTCATCATACCTAAGGACTCTACACTATCTAGTGGATTGTCCTCGGTAGATCCCTCCGCTCTGGCGGGATCGTGGGATGAATACCTAACCTAACCATCCTTATAACTCCATACATAAAGTAAAATGGTCTGTCTTTTGGTACAGTTCATTCTTCCTTGAAACCAATTGAAAAATTATTTGGAAAAATCAATCAAGGTACTTGTGATACGAGATCAAAGCATTTTGTACCTTAATAGTTTTGATCATTTAGAAATGCCCCCCTCAACATGTGCATATGATCTTGAAATTATTTAGCACATGGAGGCAAGAGTTCTTTGAAATAATTTCTTGATCACAATTTTCATAGAAAAAGCCATTTAATTTTCTTGGTAAATTCTCCCCCTCAATATGTGCTTTGGATATTTGAAATCGATTTTATCACATAGAGGAAAGAGTTCTTTTGAAACACAACCACAATCACAAAAACCATTATAAAATCAATCAAGATACTTTATATTGAAACATAGAAATCTTTGTGTCTTGATAGTTTATTTTCTTATGAAATGCTCCCCCTCAATATATGCTTTGAGATTCGAAAGTGTTTAGCACATATGGGAGAGTAGCTTGCACAATTGAATCAAATGATCACCTTTTATCAAGTTTCATTATTAAATCACAAATTCTCCCCCGATCAAAAATATCAAACACATTGAGATTTTGGATCCCAAGTGATTTAATAAGGTTTAGAAAACTTGGGAGAATATGTGGCCTTGTTTAAATACTCTTCCGATTTTTGGTTAAATGCTTATCCACAATCATGTGCATTATGTATTTCAAAATCTTTTGGCACATGAAGAAAGGAGTGCTTTAAAACAATCACCCTTTAAAACCGATTTGAGATTTAAATCACGATCTCTCCCCCGATCAAAAATTTCAAACCAATTGAGATTTTGGATCCCGATTGATTTAAATCATTTAGAAAATTTTGAGGAAAGACGTGGCAAGATTTAATTTTGAAAAATGATGGATAAGGAACAGTTTTTCGACATTAAAGATTGTTAGTGTCAGGTATGATAGTTTTAAGAGATCTTTAAGTAAAATAAAACAATTTCACAATATTACAAGAACAGAAAAAATTTCATTTTGTAAGATCTTTGAGTTTTAAAGAAAATCATACCATGACATAACATTAAATCTTTAGATCACCACTTATTGTTGTACAAACCGGACTTTTGATGAAATATGGTTTGAAAATATTTTATTATAAATCACTCTCCCCCTCAATCGTTGACCGTAGTCGTTGATTGAGTGACTTAGGCTTAGAAAAAATGAAGTCCAGTGATTTTCAAAATTAAGTCCAATTTATTTTCAGAACGATAATTTTCCATTTTCAAAACAATATTTTTCAAAAAATTCTTTGAAAATGGTATCATCACTATTTTTTTTCTGCACAAGATACGTTAGGTGGTTGAGCTGCTTTTGTTGATGTTGTTGTAGGTTTGGAAGTAAACCATCTGCAGATGCAGTGAGACTTCTGACGTTGCATTTGTCATGCCAACTCTTCATAGAGGTCAAATTAAGCTCCGTCTCTTCATTTGATGATGAAGAAAACCATCTGCTGATGAAGTGAGACCTCTTACATTGCATTTCATGCCAACTCTCCATAGAAGTCAAATTAAGCTCCGTTTCTTCATTTGTCAACCCAAGATATAGTTACCCTTTCCTTTCGGCATCCAATCATATTCAATTGTGGGATCCGGATCGGGAACATTCTTATATACCAATATACCTGCATACGTTAGTGAAAACACATAGTGTATGGTGGTCGACATCACCCAAACAGCAATCGACTAATAAAAGTCTAACCAACATATCAATTAGATCATATAAGGTATGAGATTTATGTGTTCATCAAACTATAATCATCTAAACCTAACAATCATATCCTAAATTCTTAGTCCTTTGACATAGGCAAATATCATTTTTAATTAAGCACTTAGGATAATTAAGAAAGCCTGTTAGATGATATAGATTTGAAAACATTCTCCCCCTCAATCAATGACTTATTTTCTGAAAAGATTAAAAGCGCTGAAGTCATTGATTAAGTTTTCAATTTTTACGAAAACTCTGAAACTGATTGATTTAATAGCAACTCATTTTCCACCAATTTTGAACAACAAATATTTTTCTGAAGAATTTTAGACGGAAAAACATTTGTGTAGGTACAGTAGTCCTTCGAAATACTTTCCTCAATTTGTTATTAGGATAAGTGCACGAAATTTTTGAAAATTGGTTTAGTGCAGCTCTTTCCTTCTTTGAAGAGCGGGTTGCTATCGGAAATAATAGCAAGCCATGGTTTAAGCACGATTTACAGTCTGAAGTAACTGCAACCATTTTTTGAAGCGCGGGTTACAATCTGAAATAACTGTAAGCCATTTTTTGAGACATGTTTTGGAAAAGAATATTTACACCTCCTGCTCGAACTTCATCTATGGTCCCGTGCCATTATTAAATGACATTTCTAAGACCACAGATGTTATCGATACCAGAAGACATGTCTTTGAAAAAACAATATTTTTTGGTATTTTTCAAATTTTCTAATTTTTATGGGTGGTTTTATAATTTTCTATTTTATTTTTGATAAATATATACACAGATAGAGTAGATGATATAGTTTAAGAAGATGATGATACGAGTACCGAGATAAGGATATCGAGCAGCCTCGTTGAAGAAGATAGAAGTCATCATCTCTTAAACATTCACCACCAAAGCTTTCGAGGCTCCTGAATTGAGAGAAATTGAACCATCTGAAAGTGAGACTTTGGCAGCTTCCTTTCAAACCGTAAATCCTTATGTTGAGCAGATTTGAAGCTCTATTTCAAGCTTACTTTAGCCAGGTGCACAAGGATGCACACCTTTATCATCGATCTTGCTGCTCCTTTTATGAATAATCACCGTGATTCTTTGTTCGAGGTTATATCATCCAATAAAACAACATCAACGTATCATCCCACATGTAAATAATCTTCTAAAATTCCTTTTCCACTGAAGTCTGAAGCGATCCATTCCAAAAGGTGTCAAGAGAACACTTCCTCTAAGTAGATGAATTGATGCAGTCAGTCTCTTAGACTAGAGCTCACGAACCCAAATACACATATACCCGAAGACATAGAAACTTATATCATCAAAGTAGCAGATTAAGTCCAATAGCCAAAGAATAACCCCAATGTATACTTTTCTCTCCCCCTGAAGAAAGTGTATGAAGCTCAAGAACCCAAACTACCTGAATGCCTAAAGAGACAATAACCGATAACATTGAGGAAGCAGGCCGAATCACTGATTATCTCTGCGGATGTCAACTCCGGAATAAGTGATTATATCTCTGAATCACTGATTAAGCCCTCAATTGAAACAGCTGAGCATCCCCAATGTACACAATCTCTCTCCCCTGATGATTGCGATAGCATCGAAATTATCACACACTTGTGTACCTCTTTTATCACCATAAACTAACTCTTCCATCTCTTCCCCCACATAGTTGGAATAAGAACACTAAACGCCATGAGTCAAAACTTGAGTTTCTCTGCGGTAATGACATTAGTCTTCCCGGGATATCTTCAATCACTTAGAAGTATTAAGTTCATCAATGTTTACTCGTGTTTAGATGCGTATCTCCTTCCCCCTTGCTGGTTTTGATGCTTCAGAATCAGCAACACATTGTAAGTCCATATACTCGAAATCTTTTGAGAAGAATACCATTAGCACAAACATATCTGTGAGAATCAACTTGCTGAAGAATATGAGCAAGTCTAATTGGGGATTAAATCAAACATTTCACCCTCCCCCAATTAGTGCTCACCCCTAAACCGACAATCCTTTTGATAAATGCCTTGAATAAGAAGAAGTCTTTAGATCGTTAAATGCAACTCGTTTTTAGTCTTCTAACATGTAGCAGAAAATGTAGAACCGACTGTAGGCTCGACCTTCTTCAAGATTGTCCAGTTGGGGAATTGATAGTTAACATCTTCATCACTCCAAAAAGCATCCCAATTAACTTACATCTTGCAAATCCCCTTAACTAAAATCCCTCCCAATCAAATAAGAACAGAAAGATGTTTATCATGGAAATCAACAATCAGCCCGCAACGAACACACTAAAATGGTAACACCAAACTACCACTCACATCAGACAAGAACATAGAGATTGTTTGGAATCATCATGTTGATGTGTACGTGAAGCATTAACCGGAAGCACTTTGTCGTTAACCCATATCAGCCCGTGAAGATGTTAACCAACGGCTCTTAGAAGAAACTCCATGAAAAGATGACCCGATAAGAAGAAGCTCGGTTCTTACATGAGTTTGGAGCCGTTTGACCATTTATTTAACTCAACCATGCAGTAAATTCACACTTCTTCTCCCCCTCAAGAATTGCATACGGAGTTACCATTCTTGATTAACCAAGTGAATATCTTTAAATTGTAGTCTATTCAAACTTCTCCTCCGCAAAATTAGCACATGATGTCTCCATCTTCATTATATTGAGCAAGTGGAATAAGAGTAATTATCAGTAGTCCAGTTCACTTGATGACTGAAGCGCATGGAAAAATCATGAAGCATGTTGATGAGAATGGTCATAATAAGAAGATTTCTCTTCTTCCGAAGATAAAGTGCACTGAAACGTACACTTTTCTTTTCTTTGAGGAACGAGGCTTGAACTGTTATGTTCAAACATCATAATCTCTCACTTTTCATCATCTCTTGGCAAAACATGTAATCATCACCATTATCATTCAGTAGGCTCTTTGTTGTGACAGCTGATGGAGAAAACCCAATATGATGAATTTGACCCTGAAGTAAACTAACCCGAACTCGTGACTTAAACTTGCACATATGTAACAAAGAGCGGTGCCGAGACTTCATCCTCCATTGAATCTCTAAGTACTATATACTCTTCGTCCAACCAACCATCAAGTATAAGATGTACATCACCTCTTGAAAATCCACAATTGAATGTGACACTGAGCACTACAACGTAACTCCTTAAAGTGATAGTTATTTTGAGGTGGTAAGAGCCCAAATCCCCCAAGTGGTAAAAGAAAAGTTAAAAGACACCCAACAATAACTATATTTCCAAGTCTTTGTTTTTGATAATAAGTTCGAACAAGGATCTTGAAGAATCTTCATCCAACCATCCCCGATACCTTCAGATACTAAGTACACTTGCCCATGATATTTCACTTCAACCTCAAGTAAATAATAGTGAATTAACCCCGTTGTCACATCTTCTGGTTAAAAGCTCAAATCCAGCCTCCTTTGACGTTTTAAGTGAACTATGATAATGGTTTTCATCCCGACCATGGTTAAAAGCACATAACCCCGTAAAACCATGTAATAACCAAACTGCCATGACGAGTATCCAAACACACATCCAATTCATGAAGTACACCCTTTTATCCCTTCTTTGAAGTAGAAACCGTAGCACCATCATCAGAAAAGATCCCGAAATACACTTTCCTCTCTCCAGGATGGTTCCATCATCACGGGATTTTACAATTTTATGGTTTAAACCGCGAAATAGTTTCTTTCGCGGGATTTTACAAAACCAAGAATAAACCATAAAATAGATCCGGAAATGCACTTTACAATTACCAGGATGTTTCCATTGTCACGGGATTTTACAAGTCGATGATTTAAACCGAGAAATAGATTATTTCGCGGGATTTTACAAAATCAAGACAAAACCGTAAACAATGTCAGCTTGAAAGTGTTATGACAACTTTGGTTAGAGTGAATATCTGTTTTTAGGGGAATATGCAGCGGTTCATCAACGATTCATTATCCAACATCAACAATATCATCACCCATCCAATAAACACTTTGGTAAACACATCATTCACGCATTCTGTCAGCTATTGCAGTGACAACATGGAGAAGTAAACCCGATATGCCAAACTTGATCATGAAGTGAATTTTCCCAGATTTTTTACTTAAACTTGTACTAATCGTTGTGAAAAAGAAACGGTGTACCCAATGTACAAAACCTCTTGACGTATCCTCAATTGCGTGAGACACCGAAGTGATAGTTACGTTGTGGGTTAAGCAAGAAAGAATCACAACCGTAACTAAATAGCCAAGTCTTTATCACACTCAATAAAAGCTCAAACAAGTCATCTTCGCGGAAGGGTAGACAGAAAGAAGATCAAATAAGTGAACTTGCCCGAAAATCCTCACATCAATTCCAAATAAGAAATGTCGTCCAAACAACCCCGTAGTCACCATCTTCCAATTATAATTCAAGCCGTGACAAAATATTATTCGTGAAGATGAATAAACCAAAGTATCAGTCCAAATCACAACAAGTTTCATCATCACACCAAATCATATCGTCCAATCTCATACATCTCAAATCTCATCATAAATGAACTCTCGTAATCATCCGAATTTTTTAGAAGCCCATCTGACCCAATTATGTGAATGTCCTACAATTGGTTACTTAAACAAATAGATGTCCAGACTAATAAAAGTCAATTTAATCATTCAAGTCATATCGGTCAAGTACATCGAACACATTCAGAAATTCAAGCCGTGAACAAATATCCCTTGTGAAACTTTACCATTCGGATTTCCAATAAAAAACATTGTATCCAATCATTTGTAACAAAAAAAATGGATAACAAGATTTTTTATTTTCATATTTCGCAAATGAGATATCAAACAAATATTGCAAGTCCATCCAGTTCACATTAAGTGATTGAGTCCATAACAAATGAATTTCTGATCTAAGCTTAGACCATGTAAGTAAAATCGGATCCAATCAGCCCATTATCAATAACACAACTCAGCCCATGATCCAATAAGTGAAACCCGATCCAACAGATATCCATAAAGATTTCAGCCCACGAGAGAGTTAGATCCACATCCCGAGTCCATTAATACTATCTCAACCGGTTTTAAATCTTTCTGTTAGGAATTAGAAAGTTCCATAGTGAAGAGTCGGTCACCCCAAATATTATTTAGCATAAGTTAGCTCATAGACATATCGTTAGTTATGTTATTTGTTAGTTTATTAGTTAGTTATTAGCGTAGTTATTTAGTTTAGTGCAACACCGTGGAGGAAAACGGGTCTTTACCGTATGCACGATCCACATCCGAAGAAGGGCGTTTATTATGTAACTATAAATACCCTCTACCTCCCAAGGTGAGGGTTGGACTTTCAATCTAACCTTCTTTCTTTTGTTACTTTCTCTCTGAAAGGCTCCTCTACTTTCTCTCTAAACTCACTTGATAATTCGATCCATATATTGAATGTTTATGTGTTTATAAAAACCAATATCTTACAATTGATATCAGAGCCATGGTTTGATCACTCATCTTTCATGTTCTTGGATTTCTAGTGGTTTTCATAAGGTTTTTAGGTTTGAATGAGTTTAGAGTATTTTGCATCATTTGGATCATCTCTAGTGTTAAAGTTTTGATTTTGATTGTACTTTTGTGTTTAGAATCATCATAAGTGTTTAGGTTTTGATTTGAAAGGCTTGAATCATCATGGTTAGGTTGTTTTTGGATTAAAAAGTGGCGGTTTTTTAATGTTGTACTATGCGAGTTGAGTCACGGATTGACATTTCTTGGAAGAGTGTTGTTTTGTAAATTTGAAGAGAGTTGCTTTGACATTTCTTGGAAAAGAGTTTCTTTGTAAATAGAGTTGCCTATGCGACTTGTCCAGATTCAAAGTATCTAAAGAGAGTTGCCTAAGAGAGTTGCCTATGCGACTTGTCCAAATTCAACGTATCTGAAGAGAGTTGCCTAAGAGAGTTGCCTATGCGAGTTGCCTATGCGACTTGTCCAGATTCAATGTATCTGAAGAGAGTTGCCTATGCGAGTTGCCTAAGAGAGTTGCCTATGCGACTTGTCCAGATTCAACGTATCTGAAGAGAGTTGCCTATGCGAGTTGCCTAAGAGAGTTGCCTAAGAGAGTTGCCTGCTAAGAGAGTTGCCTACATAAGCGAGTTGAGTCTCTTGCTTATTAAAGCGAGTTGTGTTTCATGCGACTTGTCTGCTCTGAACAGAAGTTATTGAGGTTTTTATGGTTTTAGACCTAAATTTCTTTGTGAAAACGGGCATAAACCAATCCAAAACTCAACCAAACAACATCTCTGCTAATCCTATAAACAATCATATGTCCTAACACACAATTGTCTATCACTGTGTCGATCCATCAGTTATCTCAACACATTCCATTGGTCATTGCTTAACGGTTTGGTCTTGATTTTAGTAAAATCCCGTGAAAGATTCTATTTCTCGGTTTAAATCACAGACTTGTAAAATCCCGTGTATACATCAACATCATGTCTTACACTCCTGATCCTGTGATTTCAGAAGTACTCAAACTGTATGATGTTGTTGACAACCATGAGAATATTAGTTATACTGAACGGTTAAAGATGATGGAATCAATCAATGAGGATGTGAGATCTCCGTGCTTAGAATCTAAAGAGGTAAATGCACCGGTCAAGGTTCTGTAATGCTCTTGCAAAGGTAAGGAAAGTTGCATTGAACCTTATCGACAACTTCATTCACACCTCATATTACTTAGAATTGATGACAAATACACAATAGGAATTGAACGATCATGTATTACACTATTTCATCAAGAATTATCATCGATGACCGCACATTGTTCTTGAACTTGGAACAATTAGAACAACAACTTAATAGAAAAAAGGTTCAAGCCGGTTCTAAAGTCGCACTTGTGTGATCAACAAACAACTTCGGTCATTCATCAAAATGGAATGCACTTGATTATGATTATCGATGACCGAAATGTGCTTTAAGAATCACATCGATAGAAGCTAATGTGTTCAGAGAGACATTAATCCAACTCATGGATAATGTGGATAAGTATATTGAGGAAGTTATTCAGAATGATGAAAAAGTGGATGAGTGGCGGGTACAGTTGAGAGATAGTTGTGATGAGTTGGGTAATGTATCAGTTGAAAGATCGGATGTTGCTGAATGCAGAATAACAGAGACAACAAAGAATGATGCAAAAAATTGTTCAGCAACTCATGTCAGACAAGATGTGGATACAGTAATCAGAAAGGTGAATGAATGTTTGGTGAATGAATGTCAAGTGCAAGCAATAAATTGTTGTGTTGAGACCAGTAAGGCATCGAATGATGATACAGTTGACATTGAATACAGAGGCTTAGAGACAGATAAGCTTGAAACAGCCAGTTGTTCAGTGACTCTTGTTACACATGATGTGGATGCAAATATCAGACCGACAAATGAACAGGTGTCATGTAATGAGGTACCCTTAACTGTTCAACATAGTGTATCTGCAAATGTATCTAAACAAGCTGATCTTAATGCTGAACATGATTCTGATAAATGCTCATTGGTTGAGGTTGAGTCTTATTATTTCAAAACAAATGATATGGTTGATAAAAGTACTTTTGATGAACTTTCAAACAAATTATCAAATCTTGAAAAACATTTCATTTCACTTGAAACTGCAATTTAGAGTAAAAAGGAAAGTTTTCAATATAACAAACCATGTAAAAATCCGGAACTTCCTGAATTCCGTGAACTTTTTGAAATAAATGATTTAAAAGCTCAGCTTGAAGCCAAAAAGTCGACTATCAACAATTTGAAGAAAAATATTTCGGGTATGCATGTGAAAAGTAATTGGGTTACAAGTAATTCTGATGTTAATGTTATTTATGATATTCAAATTAGAAATGATGAATTAGCAGTTTGTGTGGCCAAATTACTAAAAGAAAATGAGTCTTTGAGAAAGCATCACATAGAACAAAGTGACTCTGTCAAAGAAGCTAGAACTAAATCAATGTAACAAACAAATTCTTTGATAGAAAAAATTGATGAACTCAAAGCTCATCTTCAGGAAAAGAGTTTCGCTATTGTTGCCTTAAAAAATGAGCTTAAGAAAACTGTAGGGAAAAGTGTGAATACTAAGTTTACAAAACCATCAACCTTGGGAAGCCAGTTTCTCATCCCACTAGAGACCGGTCCATTGTTAGGCAGCCTACTACATTTATATCTGAAAGAACAAAATCTTTGAAGACAAGGCTAGCCTCCCAAGTTGATGTGATACAAGTTTTGTCAAAACTAGTCACTTTACCTACTACATTTATATCTGAAACAACAACAACAACAACAACAAAAATAAATAAATAAAAAACACACACCTAACCTGTCTTGAAATAGATTGTTGGAGAAAAAGGAGAAGAACATGTGTTGGATAGTATTCGAAAATTCTTTTGGTCTATAATGGAAAACTTAAATTATATCCATAATCTCTCTATACCCGAGAATCAAGTTCTTTAAGCAATGATGATATGCAGTGATAGAACAAATATTTTTTTGGTATTATATATCAATGTTTTAAAACATACACTAATAACACAAAAACAACTTTTAAAATGTAATAGTATTTTGTAACCTACAAATGGTGGGTAATCTACAAATAAAATACAATATGTTACAAATAAATTCGTAATATATTGTTGTTAGGAATTAGAAAATTCCATAGTGAAGAGTCGGTCACCCCAACTCTAGTCTAGCATAGGTTAGCTCGTAGACATATCGTTAGTTATTGTTTGTTAGTATAGTTATTAGCTTAGTGCAACACCGTGGAGGAAGGACGGGTCTTTACCCACTGTATGCCTGATCCACAGTCCGAAGGAGGATGTGTAGTATGTAACTATAAATACCCTCTACCTCCCAAGGTAGAGGGTTGGACCTTTCACTCTTAATCTAACCTTCTATGTTTTCTTTCACTTTCTCTCTCTAGAAAGGCTCCCAACTTTCTCTCCTCTAAACTCTAAATCCATACGCCTATATATGTTATGACTTGATGTGTTTATGAAATCTAATATCCTACAATTGGTATCAAGAGCCATGGTTTGATGATCTATCTTACATATCTTTGGATTTCTAGTGATTTTATATGGTTTCTTGGGTTTGAAATAGTTTAGAGGTATTTCCATCATTTGGACCATTTTGTGTGTTAAAGCTTGGATTTTGATTGTACTTTTGTGTTTAGGATCATCATAAGTGTTTAGATTTTGATTTGGAAGGCTTGAATCATCGTGGTTAGGTTGTTTTTGGATTGAAAAGTGGTGTTGTTAAGATTTTCTTGCTAGCGACTTGACTCACGGTATACATTTCTTGTTAGCGACTTGCTTCAGAAAAAATTAGCGAGTTGCAGTGTTGTTTAGTGGCGAGTTGACACTAGCGACTTGTCTATTGAGACAAGCCGACAAATAGTATAACTTAGTGGATTCTCCACTACGGGTAGCGACTTGGTTAAGTTAGCGACTTGCTTCAGAAATTGTTAGCGAGTTGTAGTGCAAATTGTTAGCGACTTGGTGTTAGCGACTTGGACCTTAGCGAGTTGCTCTTTAGTGACTTGACTGTGTAGCGACTTGGTGCTTTAGCGACTTGTTTCCAGCGACTTGGGTCCTAGCGACTTGGTCATAGCGACTTGGTTTAAGAATTCTTAGCGACTTGGTTTATAGCGACTTGTCTCTAGCGACTTGTTGACTTTTTACGTCAAAACTTCAAACGGCCATAACTTTTGATCCAGAATCTTTCAAATAAATACTGTCAAACGACCGAACAGTTGAATAATGTGAGGTTTCACACAAAGTCATTAAACGAATTTTTCGAGGCCCAAATCCCCTCCGAAAGGAAGTTATTGAGGTTTTGAGTTTTTAGACCTAAAAATTCTCCGTAAAAACGTGCATTATCAATACCAATTCTCAACCAAATAACACTTCAGCTAATCCTTCAAACAATCATCACTCCTAACACATAATCCTTTATCATTGTGTGGGTCCATCAGTTATCTTAACACTTTCTATTGGTCACTATATCACGATTTCTTCTTGATTTTGTAAAATTCGCGAAAGAATCAATTTCTGCTTAAATCATAGACTTGTAAAATCCGTGTATACTACAACATCATGTCTTACTCATCGACCCGGTGATTTCGAAGTGCTTAAACCGTATGATCTTTGTGGACAACAATGATAATGAATGCTACATCGAACGATTAAAGATGATTGAATTAAGCAATGAAGATGTGAGATCTCCGTGTTCGTAATCTAATGAGAGAATTGCACCAGTCTAAGCTACGATACCATGCATTCATAAAGTACCATTGAACCTTTTCAACAACTTCACTCTCACATCATGTTACTTCTACCCATAACAATGGAACGAACATGTATTGCCCTCTTCCGTCAGACTTATCCACATTAATAGGAACTTTTTTGTTAAACCTAGAGCAATTGGAGCTACAACTTGACAAAGAGAAGGTTCAAAAGGATAGTTCCGAAGGTCGCACTTCAAGTGATCTACAAACTTTTCGGTCATTCATTAGAAGGGAATTCACATCGACTATGATCAAGACGTGGATCGAAATATCATTCAAGAGACACACTGGAATGGACATTAGCGTGTTTACAAAGACACTTATCCATCTCATGGACAATGTGAGAAGTATATTGAGGAAGTTACTCGGAAAGATGAAAAAGTGGATGAGAGTCTGGTGCAGTTAAGAGATATTTGTGATGAGTCGGGTAATGTATTTGTTGAAGAATCGGGTGTTCTTTGAATGCGAATGTCGAGTCAACATATAATGATGAGTCGGGTAAAGCACCGGATAATGGATCGGTTGGCATCGAATACAGAGGCTCGACATTGATAAGCTTGACACATCCAATGATCTAGTGACTCTTGTTACACACGATGTGGATGCGATATCGGACTGAATTTGAGCGGTGTCATGTAATGAGGTACCCTTAAGCTGCTCAACATAGTGCATCCGCTAATGTACCTAAACATTCTGATCTTAATGCTGAACATGATTCAGATAAATGTTCGTTGGTTGAGGCTGAGTCTAAAAATTTCAAAACAAACGATATGGTTGATAAAAAGGCTTTTGATGAACTTTCAAACAAATTCTCAAAACTTGAAAAACATTGCATTTCACTTGAAATTGCGATACAGAGTAAAGAAGAAAGCTTTCAACTTAACAAACCATGTAAAAATCCGGAACTTGCTGAATTCCGTGAACTTTTTGAAATTAACACTTTGAAAGCTCGGCTTCAAGACAAAAACTCAACTATCAACAATTTGAAGAAACATATTTCTGATATGCATGTGAAAAGTAATTTGGTTACAAGTAATTCTGATGTTAATGCTATTGATGATATTCAAATGAGAAATAATGAATTAGCGGTTTGTGTGGCCAAATTACTAAAGGAAAATGAGTCTTTGAGAAAGCATCACATAGAAGTAAGTGACTCATCAAAGTAGCTAGAACTAAGTCTATAGAACAAACAAACTCTTTGATAGCAAAATTGATGATCTCAAAGCTCAACTTCGGGAAAAAGTTTCGCTATTGTTGCCTTAAAAATGAGCTTAGGAAAAGCAGAGGAATAGTGTGAACACTAAGTTTACAAAACCATCAACCTTGGGAAACCGGTTTCTCATCCCATCGAAACCGGTCCTTTGTTAGGCGACCCTCTGCGTTTATATCCGAAAGACCAAAATTTTCAAAACACGCTTTGCCTCCCAAGTTGATGAGAAACAAGTTTTGTCAAAACCAATACTTCACCGAGTTGCCTAAGAATTATGCTTCTAGTTCCTCTAAACCTCAACGAGCATCTACTTCTACTCCCAAGACATCTAGGAATAGTTCGAAACAAAGTGTCAAAACCAAGCATAAAACCCGTAATTCATATGATATGAATGACTTGTGGAAGAACTATTATCTAGAAAAAGCTAGAAAAAGGCATGACTCAAAAGACGGAATTTTAGGTGCAAGACCTAGGGTGAGGAATTCTCACGAGATTTCAAGGCAATCGCTAGTAGTTGTAAACCACTACCTAGGAACACTCAAAAGACTAGGGATTGGCGTGCATCTAAGAATAGTTATGTGCATAAGAATGCTAAGCATGTAGAAAACAAAACCGGAAATTCTGAGTCTTTTCCACATAAGAAACATTTTCCTTATTCACATGCTAAGGTACAATCCACTAAGACTACTAACGTGACTAAGGTTCAACATGTTGTGAAGCAAAACAAACCAAAAACTTCGCCTAGATGGATACCAACTGCTAAACCTTTGGAAACTAGGAACAAGGATAAGTCTTCCACTATGCATAAGAAGCCTTACAATGCTAGACCTTGCCATAAGTGGATACCGTCAAGTAGAATGTTTAAGGATGCTGGACTTAGGTGGATTCCTACCGGAAAGCTGTTTACCGATGACAAAATCAAGGTTGCCTATGAAACCCCAAAGGGTTTGGATACTAATGTCACTAACCCAAATATATGCAATCAAGTTTGTAATATTAGTGTAGGTAGTCCTTACTCTGTTGCAGATACTTCAATCCTTCACTACATGGACTGGCTTAAAGTATGGATTACAAATGGATTGATATCTCATAACTCACGGGTTCAAGTAACTCAATCTTGATATTCTTTGGCTATGATGTCTGCTCACATCGCCTCGGGCCTCGACTTCATCATTATGGCGTCTGCAGATAACACTTCAGCCCTGTTCCTCAAAGAAAAGAAAGGTGTATGCTTCAAGGCGCTTTATCTTCTTAAGAAGAGAAATCTTCATGTTTATGACCATTCTCATCGACATTCTTCATCAACATGCTTCATGCTTTTCCATGCGCTTGACCATCAAGTGAACCGGATCATCGATAATTAATCTTTTCCACTTGCTCAATATAATGAAGATGGCGACATCATGTGCTAATTTTATGGGAGAAGTGTGAATAGAATACATTTGGATGATAATCATTGGTTAATCAAGAATGGCATCTCGTATGCAATTCTTGAGGGGAGAAGAAGTGTGAATTTTTGCATGGTTGATTGATATTTGAGAATATATGGTCAAACGGCTCCTAACCCATGTAAGAACCGAGATTCTTCTTATCGGATCATCTTCACATGTAGTTTCTTCTAAGAGCCGTTGGTTGACATTTTCACACGGCCGATATGATTAAATGACAAAGTGCTTCTAGTTCTTGGGTCGATTTCTTTGATGAACATCTTCATTCTTGTTTGATTGGGAGGATTTTAATTAAGGGATTTGCTATTTACAAGTTAACGGAATGCCTTTGGTGTGAAGAAGATGTTAACTGTCTATTTCCCATTCGGATAATCTTGAAGAAGGTCGAGTCTACGCCTAATCTACATTTGAAAGCTACATGATTTGAAGACTAAAGACTAATTGCATTTGATGATCTAAAGACTTCTTCTTAATCCGGCCGAGAAGAACACTTGAAAATCTTCGCGGTTTAGGGAGATCACTAATTGGGGAGATTGAAAAGCCAAATTTAATCCCTAATTAGACTTGCTCATATTCTTTAGCAATGATTCATTGCTTGTTCTTTTATGACACCTCCAACGCCTAATGCTTCAATTACTAAGGATGAATGGGATTCATTGTTTGGGATTCATTGTTTTCAAAGATATGTTTGATGAGTACTTCCAACCTCTATCGAATGTTGATCATCCACATCAAGCTCATGCTCCGGTTTCACCGACTCAACTAGTTCACCATCTAAGAAGTACTTCTCGAACTCTCAAGAAACCTTATCTCCGGCCATTTCAAAAGGCGTTGATAATGACTATCATGATATTGTAGTTGCACTCATTGAATAATGATCCGCTCTTTGGTATTCCCATGCCAAATCTTCACGGATTATTGTTCATGAATAATGATCCGCTCTTTGGCATTCCTTTGCCAAATCTTCACGGATTATTGTTCCTCTCATTGTGCACGCTATAAATCAACCACATGAACATTAAGGAAAAATGACTTCCTCATCCGCTAGAAGACATTTTTAGTAAATCTTCCAGTTTAGCTTCTACATGTATGCCTTGAGGAAGAATGCATTGATGTTGAGGAATCATTTGCTCTGGTTCATTCATTGGGTCAATGTTCATCCGATTGTATGTTTATTCAAGTGTTGGACATTTGACACAAGTTGATTACTTTGAAGTTACTCTTTTATCACTTATTTGAGGTTGAAGTTGACATTCACAAAGGCATGTTCTTATTTCATAACTTGCTAGGGCTTAAGAATTTGAGTTGAAGTCTTGGGTTATCTAGTTACCGCAATGAGGTGGATGGTTGAAGACCGTTAATCGTCACTATTAGAGTTACTCTGTTTTACTCAGTGTCACACGCATATGTCTGTGTGGATAATCGCAAGAGGTGTTAATGTCTCATACTTTGCTTGAGTAGTGAGTACTTAGGAATTTGCTTGAAGCATAAATTCTCGACACCGTTCTTCCATTATTAAGTGCAAGCTTAAGATACAAATGTAGGAATTTGACTTCAGTTTCAAGTTTGGTATATAGGGTATTCTTCATTAGTGGTCACTTCAAATTGTCTACATATGGGTTGATAAAGATAGTCAGAGAGAGTTTTCGTTGCAGTTGATTCTCACAGGATTCATTTGGGCTATTTGAGTTCTTCTCACAAGATTTGAGTTTTGGGTATATTATGTCTTGCTAAACCGAGGTATCAAAACCCAAGAAGGGAAGGAGACATATATCTAAAAGCACAACGAGTACACATGATGAACTTAACACTTCTACCTAATTGAAGTTATCCCGGAAAGACAATGGTCATAACCGTAGAGAAACTCAGTGTTTAACTCATAGCCTTTGGTGTATTATTCCAACTAATTGGAGGAAATGGTCTCTGGAGACTTTTGGTATGTGTTACTTCAGCCTTCAGTTAGAAGAAATGTGAGAAGAATATTTGGTTCGTGAGATGATATTGCATATCGACATATTCTATATGATTTTTGATAAAGTGCTTCCGGTTAGTGCTTCACGTACACAATGTAATGATGATTCTGATGAGATTGCAACGATCGGGAGATATATGTGTACATCGGTCGGACAACATATTCACATGATCGAGCTTAATCGGTCATTCTAGAGTAGACATCCGCATAGAGATCGTTGATTCAACCGATTAGTGTGATGTTGTTGTCTCTACTCGGTTGGGTACTTGTGTACATTATGGGTGATTGGTTATATGGAAGATAAGCGGAATGCATTTGGTAAAATGAAGATGTTGATGTATTGTTCCTTGCATAAGACAATGGTCAATCTAGAAGAGTAATGTACATCGGGGACGCACAAAGGTTCATGTGATCGGTCTTCATCGCTTATTCGGATTTGATAACCGCTAAGACGATCAATGTCTTAACTTGTTACCTCGGTGTTCTCGTGTTCTTGGGTGCCGAGCTTCATTCAATGAGACTGTTTCTCTTCTCATTCTTCTTCTTGGGAAAATGGTCTTTATTCGAAGATTGACGGTATGAGGGGAAGCTACCAAAGTCTCACTTTCTGCAGGCTCAATTTTTGACGTCCATTCAAGAGTCTCAAAAGCTTTGGTGGTGGAAGTTTAGGAGATGACGAATTCTATCTTCACGACGTCGTCGCTCGATATCCTTATCTCGGTACTCGTATCATCATCCTCTTAAATTATATCATCTACTCTATCGTGTATATATTTTTCAAAACAAAATACAAAATTGTAAAATCAACAAAACCCATAAAAATCGAAAATTTTGAAAAAGTCCAAAATATTGTTTTCTCAAGACATGTCTTCGGTATCGATAACATCTACGGTCTTAGAAATGTCATTCAATAATGGCGCGGGACTTTAGATGAAGTTCGAATGAAGGTATAAATATTCTTTTCTAATCATGTCTTAAAAAAATGGCTTACGATTATTTCGATCAGTAACCGGACTTCAAATTATGGCTTGCGCTACTTCTTGATCAGAACCGCTTAAAAGTATGGCTTGCTATTATTTCAGATAGCAACCCGTTCTTCAAGAAAGGAAAGTGCTGCGCTAAACAAATTTTCAAAAATATCATGCACTTATCCTAAAAACAATCTAAGGAAAGTATGTCGAAGGACTGCTGTTCCTACACAAATATTTTTCCGTCTAAAATTTTTCAGAAAAATATTTGTTGTTTTAAAAATGGTGGAAAATGAGTTGCTTGTAAATCTATCAGATTCAAAGTTTTTATAAAATTTGGAAACTCAATCAATGACTTCAGCACTTTTAAAATCTTTTATAAAATGAGTTATTGGTTGAGGGGGAGAATGTATTCAAATCTATATCTTCTAACGAGCTTTCTTAATTATCTTAATATGCTTAATTAAAAATGATGTTAACCTATGTTGAAGGACTAGGTGCCTAGGATATGATTGCTAGGATTAGATGATTAGAGTTTGATGAACACATTATTCCCATACATTTAAATGATCTGATTGATATGTTGCATTGACGTTTATTAGTCGATTACTGTTTGGGTGATGTCGACCACCATATATCTATATGTGTGTTCACTAACGTATGCAGGTATATTGGTTATAAGAATGTTCCCGATCCGGATTCCACAATTGAAGATGATTGGATGCCGAAAGGAAAGGGTAACTATATCTTGGGTTGACAAATGAAGAAATGGAGCTTAATTGGACTTCTATGGAGAGTTGGCATAAATGCAACGTAAGAGGTCTCACTGCATCAGCAGATGGTTTTTCTTCTAAGTGATTGAAGAAACAGAGCTTAATTTGACCTCGGTTGGCATTCAAAATGCAACGTAAGAAGAAGTCTCACCGCATCGCAGACGGTTTTCTTCCAAACCCTACAAAGAACAACAAAGCTTCTCAACCACCTAACGTATCTTTGTGCAGGATACCATTTTTAAAAAAGTTTGAATAATTTGATTAAATTGTTTTGAAAATGGAAAATATTGTTTTGAAAATATATTGGACTAACTTTTGAAAATCACCGGACTTCATGTTATCAAAACCTAAGTCACTCAATTATTGACTTCTGTCATGGATTGAGGGGGAGAGTGGTTTAAAATAAAATATTTTCAAACGATGTTTCTTCACAAAAGTTCCATCTTGTACGATAATAAGTGGTGATCTAAAGATTTAATGTTATGTCATGGTATGATTTTTTCTTTAGAATCAAGGTCTTTTAAAATGAAATTTTTTCATTCTTGTTTGATTGTGAAATTGTTTTGTTTTACTTAAAAGATCTCTTAAAACTATCATACCGACACTAACAATCTTTAGTGTCTTAAAATGGTCATTATCGTCATCTTTCAAAATTGAATCTTGCCACGCCTTTCCCAAAATTTTCTAAATTATTTAAATCTTTTGGGATCACAAATCTCAAATGGTTTGAAATTTTGATCATGGAGAGATCGTGATTTAAATCTCAAATCTTTTTTAATGGAATTAGTTTTAGTCCTTAAAAGGCACTCCTGCCTCCATGTGCCAAACGATTTCTAATATAAAATGCACATGTTGAGGGGGAGCATTTATACAAAAACATGATGAGTTTATAAATCTGGCACACTTTCTCCCATGTTTTCTAAACCTTATTAAATCACTTGGGATCCAAAATCTCAAAGGGTTTGATATTTTTGATCGGGGGAGAATTTGTAATTTAATAATGAAACTTGATATATGATGATCATTTTGATTCAATTGTGCAGGCTGCTCTCTCATATGTGCTAAACGCTTTCGAATCTTGAAGCACATATTGAGGGGGAGCATAACTATCGAGGTACAAAAGCTTTTTAAAGTTATTTATAAAGTACCTTGATTGAAGTTTTCAAATGGTTTCTTAATGGCTCTTTTGATTGTGGATGTGATTCAAATTATCTCTTGCCTCTATGTGATAAAAAAATTTAAAATATCTTACGCACATATTGAGGGGGAGAATTTACCAAAGAAAATCAAATAGCTTTTTCTAAGGAAATTGTGATCAAGAATATATTTCAAAGAACTCTTGCCTCCATGTGCCAAACAATTTCTAAATCACATGCAGATGTTGAGGGGGAGGTTTTTCTAAATGATCAAAACTATTAAGGTACAAAATGATTTGATCTCGTATCACAAGTACCTTGATTGTTTTTCCAAATGATTTTTCAATTGGTTTCATGAAGGAAAGAACAATACCAAAAGACCGACCAATTTATTTTATGCATGGAGTTATAAGGATGGTTAGTTTAGGTATTTGTTCCCACGATCCGCCTGAGCCGGAGGGATCTTCCGAGAACAATCCACTAGATAGTGTAGAGTCCTTAGGAATATTGAAAAAGGAGAAAATGAGAATATCGGAAGAGTGCGGATCGAGACAGAGCTAGTAATGGAATAAACCTAACAAGGTTCTAGTTATGAAGTCTCGGTAAGCATCAAGGGTTGAAGAATGAAAAAGAAATGAATATGAAAAGGGTGAAAAGAAATAGCCTCCAATAATTCAACCTTAGGGCGAACGGGTTCAATACATATGCTCTTGGTGGTTACTAAGGTAACACCGGTATTGAAGACAAGACGTCATGGACCCAAAGGACGACCGCACCTAACTTCCCAAGCTACTCAAGTTCCTCTTAAAAGGGCTTGTTTCATTCTCACGGGGAACCGACATAATCTATCGACTTTCTCTTAGAGATTGTTGATATTGAAGAAGGAGACCCTCTCCCTAGTCTCCGGCATAGGAACCAAATGTGCACAATTGAGTCTAGATCCAAGAGATCATCCACAATATCTCATTAGGACACAAAATCTTGAAGACTTGCTGTTTCACTCAATGTGGAAAGTAAGTATATATTAAGAGTCCTACGCATTATCCTTGTGGTATTGCCAGAACATCTGAGTGATATGCAAACATATTCACAATGAAAATGGAAATCCTTCTAGAGCCAACATCATACAAGCTCTTGGTGGGTGACATGTGAGATCTTCTCGTAAGATTAAGCTTGTGACAACCGGATAGAAACGATGGGGAGATTCAATCTTGAATCAACCTTGGTCCAGGAATGGAATTGACGAATACTTTTGAAAAAAAAATAGTTCGATGTGCAAATCTTCTTTTCTCTAGCGTCGAATGTGTATTCATGTTTTCAAATTCAAAAAAAATATCTCTGATTGAAAAAAAAAATACTTTTGGAAAAAACCGTTCGATGTGCGAATCTCTTCTTTATCTAGCACATCGAACGTGTACTCATTCTCTAATACAAAAAGTATTTTGATTGAAAATTGATCTTTCTCATAAAACCTTTGTCGTATTGCAAAAATCTTTCTTCAAGCAATACGCGATTGTTTTCAAATCATTTTCATCAATCGGTGAATCTCAATTATTTGGTTCACTCACTCCGTGTTGTCTTCTTTGAGACATTCCGGTTTGAGAACAGATAGAACAGTGCGAAACCCCGTCAAGAAGATTCTTAGGAATCCTACCGATCACAGCAATACTTGTATCGATCAACGGGAACCGTGGGCGTGTACCTCCATTCGAAGAAAGTGATCAAAGACACTTTCGTGTGTTTTATTGCTAAGCTGTTGTTTGCGGTACATTTGGACGGTTGCGGTGATCGTAATTGAGGAGTCAATCCAAAGCCGCATGCTCACAACATCCACACTTAATTTGAAGAAATCATGACTTGTGCATATCTACAGAACGTGGCTCAGATATTTCTATACTATGTTCCTGCTGCGCTGCTGCAAATATCTTGAACTAGTAAAGCTTCCGCTACTCTGATGAAAGATGTCATGATCCAAAATTGTGAGCATGTCGGTCCAAAAGTCACAACATCACATAAAGGCAACACAACTATAGATGATCCAGTGAGATTTGATGTGGCTGATGATCTCAAAGTAAGCTCTAAGATCATCAAAGATGTGCATCAGTTAAAGGCCTCCACTAAAAGTACAAAACAATGCGGACGTTGAAGAATCGCTACTAATGCACATAGATTGCGGAAGTGAAGAATTCAAGTCTACGAGCTCAAGAACAAAGACAAAGATAGAATGCTAGAATGCAAAATGTATTTCATGGGGTGACCTCCCTTAGGGGGAGATTGTTAGGAATTAGAAAATTCCATAGTGAAGAGTCGGTCACCCCAACTCTAGTCTAGCATAGGTTAGCTCGTAGACATATCGTTATTTACTGTTTGTTAGTATAGTTATTAGCTTAGTGCAACACCATGGAGGAAGGACGGTCTTTACCCATCAGATGCACGATCCACATCCAAGGAGGACGTGTAGTATGTAACTATAAATACCCTCTACCTCCCAAGGTAGAGGGTTGGACCTTTCACTCTTAATATAACCTTCTATGTTTTCTTTCACTTTCTCTCTCTAGAAAGGCTCCCAACTTTCTCTCTCTAAACTCTAAATCCATACGCCTATATATGTTATGACTTGATGTGTTTATGAAATCCAATATCCTACAATTGCGAAGTTCAAATTTATAAGTTTCTTATCATCACATTATGGTGATCATTGAAGTAGTTATGTTTAAATGAATATGAATGAGATAAAAAGAAAATGAAGAAAGTAAACATGTTCCATTAATATATGAGAGAAACATTGAGATAATACATAAATTATTCGACGATCAAATGAGTTACCAACATGGTCATTTTATCATTGATTTAACCAAATATATTGGTATCTTTTTTTTTTTTTATCATTATTGCTTAATGGAAAAAAATAATTTTGTATTAATAATCATTGAATTAATATGTTTTACCCGAATATATTGTTATATTTTTTGTCTTGTATTTTATACAAAAAATTATTTTGCATAATACACTTTCAAGTAATATTTTTTTTTTAGTAAAAAGATATCAATGGCTACTATATCTTGCTCTTAATATTGTATATATTTGATATTAGTAATACATGGTCAATATATTTGTGCATTTGCAAGTTTTTAAGTATTTCTCAAGGGTACGTAATATTAGAGTCATCACATTATGAAGAGCATCAAGTAACCCAATGTGCCAATGTATTTTATTTAATTTATAAACAACAACAAATCTCTAAACGCATTTGTACTTTTGAATTCATTTGTATGGTGCTACGTATACGTTACTTTTAGCTTTTAAAGAAGATTATTTTAATGTAGTTAAGCAAACAATTAGAAGACACTAAACCATCTTATTCTATAGATGTGGCCGGAAACGATACACCGGTTACATAAACATTAACAAAAAACATTTCATCAACATTTACAAAAAACATTATCAGTAAAAATGTGCAATTGGAAAACTGCATAAATAACCTTCACAAAAAAGGAAACTAGCTTGTAAACAAGTCACAAAACCTTAAAATTAACTCCATAACGAAGTTGTAGTTATCATTAGTTTGCTAACATACTGTTATATAATATTGTTCATTGTCATCTAACGCCAGCCTTTGAAAGGCAGTCCAAAACACAAAATATCAAACATAAGCATTCCTAATAGATAGTCTTAAGCATGTCCAACCATAACAGGTTTTAGTTATAAACAAACACACAAAGTTTGTCGCCATTCATCTGATGTCTTAGCACATGTCAAAGACAGGAATTACAACTTTCTTGTGGGAACCCAACGAAGCTCTGACGTCTGGCACATGTTCAACAAGCTTGAACCTAACCATTTTGTTAGGTTCCCAGTCTCAGTCATGAACAACGTCCCTCCACCTGCAATTCATTATCACATGGTTTTTGTTGTTTGGTCTGTCACTGTGGTGTTCAAGATCAACATCCACATAGAACTCCATACCTCCAACATATCGCATAATTGCATTGTAGTATTTCCACATCTTATGTGCCTTCACAAACTCATGCAGTATGTTCTATATTAATATGAAAAGTATTGTAATCAATAAAAAGAACAATCATACGTAACTCAAAATATCAATCAATCTTCACTAACTCCATCTATGAAAAGTCATTAAAGACTCCTAACATGTGATCTCAGTTAAAATTGTGGTCTATAGTTATCAAGGTATTTATGACTTTTTAATTAGTATGATGTCAGGCCAAAGATCACTTATCCTAAGCATACTAGCAAGATTAATTAGTAGACAATTACACTGTTTCCATGGGCAATGATGTTCCGTTCTTAGAAATTATATGGTGAAAGGCAGCTTCTACTATATTTGTATACAATTATAATCTTTCCTTAATAACATATGTTATATAAGATTTAGTGTAAATTGGAAAAACTGTCCCTGTAGCATGTTTAAATTGTAGTCGCAGTCCCTACTTTTCGAAAATGATGTGTTATCGTTAAGTGGTCTATAGTTACCATAAACGTTTCATAATCATAAAAGTCGAGTATATGTCTTAATACATATCACAATATACTCCCTATAGCTAATACTATAAAGTCACTTGCATTAGATATGTCCATTTAGTGAAGGATAATGACGGAAATGAAAATCTGAATGGACCACTTACCAAACGACTTCGATCGATCACGTACGCCAGAATTGGCGCGTAAAAAAATTTTCTTCTCATCCTCATGCTCTGTGTGGCCTTCCCACCCACACATGTGTGACATTATTTTATCTACATATCAAGTAAAACAAATTAAAAAAAGTATATCATGTGCAAACGTTTTGGTTTGTCAAAAATAATTACCGATATTATGCGTATAATTTCATTAACATACCTCCATCTATAGGGCTTTGTTGGAATGGCTTTCTCCGGTTCGGTACTATACATTCTACCATATCAAGACGCATCTCCAAACCAGACGAATAAAATGGCATCAGGGAAACAAAATTATTTAGCAAGTTTGTGAAAACCAGTCTTCTCCCAGCAACGAGGTTTTGAACATGAACTAAAATATTCCATCCCTGTCCTCCGAACACATGCACATGTTTGTCTTCATCTAGCAGCTCAATCTGACGGTGAGTGACTGTTGATACCAGCGTGCCACTCACAAAAATCAGAACTGAGGATTGTCATTGATGTCAGGAAACCACAAGGAAGAGCCTATGTAACATGTATTTTTAAAAACAAAAAAAAATGAAATGAAACAGATTGGTTTTCATAAGATTTCTAATAAAGTTATAGAATGTAAATATTATAGGTTCGAAATTACCGGGGATTGGTCGAGTTGTTCCAAAGTAAGCAAGCATCTACGTTGTTTGTAACCTACCCGAGCGAGATCGTATCCATTTAATTCATATCCATCATTGTTGTACACTGTTATGTAGTAACAGTCTTCTTCCTGCTGGATGAAATGGAATGTCGCTACGTTCGTGTATTTGATGACATCTAAAAAATCATGCCACTCTGATCCATACAGCTTAACCCGATTCTCGGCAGCCATCTTTATGTACACCTTATGTTTTGTTCCTCTATTGTGGATTAAGTAAATCCAGTTGTTCTTAGGTTTCAATGCCTCTGTAAACAGAGTAGGAAGAAGCTGAAATTAAAAAATTTAGTGTGTGTATTAATTTTAATTTTCTTGAATAATATGATAAGTTATATAAGTCTTTCAGATGCTAAATACCTGTAGTGTTCGAATGTTTGTTTGGTTTGCCTCCACCAAGAGTTGCATGGTCATTCTATTTCATAAAACCACAAACGTGTAAATGGTGAATAAGTTTTTCACATGAAGTTACATGTGGACATTCATATATATATATATATATATATATATATATATATATATATATATATATATATATATATATATATATATATATATATATATATATATATATATATATATATATATATATATATATATATATATATATATATATATATATACTAGTGTCAAAACCAGTCCGATGGACGGGTATGACTTTAGTTTTTATTTTTAGGATTTAGTAGATCAAATATATACTAAAAAGTAACTAAAAGTTAAATGAAATGGTTAAGATCTATAATTGATATTACCGTAATCCATAAAACGACTAAAAACAAGTAAGTACTTTGATTTGTGGTTTTTATTTTTAGGATTTAGTAGAACAAATATATAGTAAAAAGTTATTAAAAATTAAATTAAACGGTTAAGAACCATAATTGATGTTACCATAATCCATAAAACGGCTAAAAGGAGGTAACTACTTTGAATATTTTGTTCTAAATAATATTAATCATGAACATTTTTACATTTGATAATATTATTAACATATTATTATTATTATTATTATTATTATTATTATTATTATTATTATTATTATTATTATTATTATTATTATTATTATTATTATTATTATTATTATTATTATGTTTTGTTAATTATGTTTACTTACTTATTGTATATAGGTGCTTCCAGCTGTTTTTTACCAAATTTAGATGATGTTGACGAATTTGAATTATCTATGAATGGATTTATGGTTTTGTTTGATGATTGTTTTGATGAGAATATGTATGTATTTTCGGGTTACAAGTGGAGTTTTGTTGTTGATACCCTTTGTTTGTTAAGTGGTGATGTTTGTGTGTTTACCAGGAATAAGGGAAAAAGGTTGTGGTTATATGCTTTTGATAATGATGGTAGGATCCTTACAAAGGTGGTTTGGTTTAAATTAGATCGAAAAGGATACAAATTCCAAAACTTAGAAACAACAACCCACATAGCATCTTGACTTTAGCCTTCAATTCAGCAACTTCTGTCAAATGACAGACATTTTTTTTTTCCAATATGACCTTCTCAGTTCGCTGAGTTTCACTGAATGATGTAGCTTTGTTGTTCCATTTGTGATTAAAACGAATTTAAACTTGAATCATATCACAGGTGGGGTGGCTCATGGTTAATCCAGTTGAAATAATGGCAAATCATCTTCCCAATATGCAAATTACTTCAATTTTTACCAAGACTTAAAATAATAGTTACACATTCATGCAAAACAACAAATTTTTACCCTCTCATTACCATATCTATTAAATGCATTAATAACGAAAAGAAATAATTTTTTTATCGAATATGAGAAAACATATGTTAAAAAGTTGTCAGCAAGCACAAAGTGCCAGGTTTCACGAATCATGTACATGTTCTAAAGTGTTGCTGCGATCTCATTCTTTTCTCCACTAAAAGAAATTGATTAAACCTTTGTGTACGTTCTCTAAAGTCAGCAGAAAAGGAGGCACTTGTTAGTAATAAATCAAGACAAAAAGGTATTAGTAAGACTCAAATAGTGATTAGCTAAAGGAAATAGAATTTCATAAATAACCTCATTGTTGGATCGATGTACTCTAACCAAACTAACTTAAATAGCTTGTTAAGGGTTTAATAACCTTGGATAAATCCTAAGTTATTAACAATGAAACACTGAGCAAACTCTATTAAGTATGCGGAATTTACTTAACAAAGCTAAGAAGAATATAACTTTAACTTTCAATGATTTTATTAATAACTCTAAATTTGCTTGTTATGCAGACTCTTAAACAACTCTAAAACACTAATATCGAACTCTCTAAAACTCTAAGAACTTGTAGACTCGTAAACTCTAATGCCAATCTAGGGGTCCTTTTATAGGCTTAAGGATAACCCTAGTCGGTTTACAATTTGTAACCTTGTACGACAAGTAATCTAAACAAAGAATATTCTAAAATAACAAAGCTTTCCATAAACGAATATAGCAGTTCTTTAGCCTTGCAGTACTTTGACTTGACAGAAGATTTTGACTTTTTCTTTAGCGATGCTTTGACTTCTTCCAATACTTTGTCATTCTTGACACTTTCATATCCCAACAATCCTCCCTTAACTTGAATTCTAGTTGCTTGACTTCAAGTTCCTTTATATACTTATCTTTAACTTCTCCATCTTCAAGGAAAGATTGTGTCTTTGTCTTTAGATTATATCTGTGCTTATATCAGTATCATCAAAGTATCTTTAGAAATAGTTCTTTTACTGACATCATTCAAAGAAGCTCCATCTTTTCAAGAACACGACAACATATGACAATTTGTACATTAATTCAGTTTAAGTTGCAATCTATTCTCATCACTTCTAGGTGTGTAAACTCCTGTGAGAGGTCAATCATTGAAAATTTAATGGATTTTGATTTCTCTTTACCAAAGCCATTACTCTGGAGTAGCCAAATGTTTTGGTGTGTAAGACCATGGTACATTGATAACCATATGATTTTTAGCAAATCATCAGCTATCAACAGATTTGATTTGTCTTTACCAAAAGCTGTACACTTTTGGACTAGTTAGTTCTTTCATCTATGGTGAACTAATTACCATATAATGGTTTTCCACAGCCTTTACCACAAGCTATTTTCTTGTGGGCTAGCCAACTCTTCACATTTTACGATATGGTGAGTTGATTACCATACAACTTATTAGCAAGTTGTCAACTATTAAGCGGATTTGAGATATCTTTACGAGCCGTTTGCTCATGGATTAGCCAATCCTTTTGTAACCATGGTGGATTGATAACCTATTGTTGTTACCATCTCAAAAACCATTTATTTCTTTTAACCTTTGTTTCAAAATATTTGTCACTTAACAAAAGTTTTCAAAATCATTAAGCGGTTTAAAGTGCAAGCGATACTTTGATGAAAGTCTTGTTTGATCAATGATACTTTGAATAAAATCTTGATATTTCAAAAATAATTTATTCAATTAAGATTCATACCGTTATTCATCATCGTGACCATAGTAGTCCATATGATAAACAATTTGATGGCCATAAGAGCGGTTTCATTATCTTCTTCAACTTCCATACCATGCTCTAGCATTCTACTCATGAGATCCGATGTAAGCGGATACCTTCATGCGCTAACATGTGAATCATAGTCCCATCTTCTAACTCTAGAACATGTACTCCAGTTCTTCAAAGAATCTCCATCGATAATCTCTAATCTTCTTGGTTTTCCAAATCTCATCGATGCTTGATTCTTGGTTTCCCAAATAGTTGTGAGATCTCAAGCAAGATTAAACCAACTCCTTCTGATGGATTGTGTTCAAAATAATCTCGCACCAAATGATATAAATGAAATAAATCCACTCTATCTATTATGTGCAATAGATCCCATAGCATATTAAACACCCTGAAGCTTTCATCTTCTCTGTGAAACATCAGATAATTTCCATCCTTTGATTTTACAACTTCAAAAGTAGTTGTTGGAGACTTTTTCTTCTTCATTTCAGCATCATCTTTAGAATACTCAAATTCTACAACTCTTAAGTAATTCCTTAGTTCATCATCAGTATCAGACCTTAATTCAATCTTCTTTGATGGCTGTGTGTCTTCAACTTCAGTTGATCTTTTTCTTTTTAAGCTTCCTTTCTTATCATCTTCTTTTTAGCATCATCATCTTTAAAATCTTTGATACTCTCAACATTCTTCTGATAAGCCTCTATAACATCTTCATACAATTCTTTCATCTCAACATAATTCAACTTCTACAATCCAATATACCCTTGACCTTTTAAATATGCCATCATTGCATTTCTTTCCTTAGCACAATTTGGTCTTCTTGGTAGAGCAAAAATAGGAATAGGTGACTTTAATGGTATAGCAGCTTCAACATTCAATTCTTCTTGCAACTTCTGAGCTACTTCTTTATCTTTAGCTTCTTCAATAGCAGCTTCCTCATTCAATTCAGCTTGTACCTTTCTAGCTGCTTCCTCATTCCTAGCAACTTCAATTGCTCTTAAATCTGCCAAGGTAAGCTTCTTTTTCTTCTTTGTTTCAATCAGTTTACCTTTTCCTTTATCTTTTGGATCTATAGAAGGTTGAGAAGCTCTTGGTTGTTCTTCTGTTACTCCTGGAATGCTAACACCCCTTGGCTTTGATAAATCATGCAAGATCTCAGCAATGGTTTCATCATCACTTGCAGCGTGTATAGGTTTGGGTGTATCAGCTTCCTTTTCTGGTATGACTGTTGAAGGACCAGCTTCCTCTTCATATATAACAGTTGAAGGACCAACTTCCTCTTCAAAATCTAACATCCTTGGTGTAATTAACTCTTGCCTGTAGGTTCCTTGAAAAGTAGTACTTTGATCTTCAGTACCTTGATCATCAGTACCTTGAACTCTAGTGCTTTCTTCCTCAGTTCTTTCAAATTTAACTTGCTCTTCAGTACCTTGAGGTTGAACATCAGTACCTTGAGGTTGAACATCAGTACCTTGAGGTTCAGCTTCTTCATTCAAATTCTTATCTTCCAATTTCCTCCCCAATTGGAATGAAGATGATTGTTGAACCTTTTTGTCTTTGGTTGTCTTCTTAAATTGCCGAACTTGCCTGCCTTGCTTTCTTTGAGACTTGACCCATAGACGATGATGTTGAACCAATGGCCAGACAAAAGTCTTGAGTCTTCTAAACTTAAGTTTCAACTTCTGAATCTGTGTAGCCTGTTCTTCAAAAGATTTCTTCAATCTAGTCAATTCTCTGGATAAAGCATAATTGTTTAGAGTTGTATCCTCAGGCGCCATATCATCTTCATCTTGTCTAGATGGTGAGTGTTCTTCTTGTTGAGAATCTTGAACAAAGACTTGTGGAGATGGTGGAGGTGAAACTGCAATATCTTCTTGAACTTCAGTACCTTGAGAAGCAGTACCTTGTGATGCAGTACCTTAAGAAGCAGTACCTTGTGTAGAAGCAGTACCTTCTCTGTCATCACCCTCTGCAGCCTCATCTCTGATTGCTTGAACAACCTCCATCATAGAAGTGGTTAATGGAGTGTGCCTTCCAGTGAATAGATCACTCTTCCTAGCCATAAAAGTGAAAATATTGGCTGGTTGCACCACAACAGGTAGAAGACTTGTAGGCTTTGGTACATTAGCAAGTTGCTTATTCAAGAACACTTGAATAAACCGTGGATACATCAACCATCTTGAAGCATGAGAGATGTGTGAGAGCATTCCATCTAAGATTAGCCTTGAAAAGTTGAAAATTTGATTTGTAGCCAACCCCACTATAGCAGATGCTATGTTAGACCCAAATTGCTCCCATGATGTACTTTTAGCACTAATACAATGAAGCAAGACATGAACTAAATACTTCCAGTGGGGACAAAATAAGGGTTTGTTGAATGTTTGTTCAGTTATGGACCCTTCATACCCAATGTCTCTGAATGTATCCCAAATCAATTGCTTATCAAAACGAACAGCCCCTTCTTCATCATCAAACAATAAATCCTCACGAATTGAGGCTTCAGTAACCTTTACAGTTCTCCTAGCAACTTTAGCTTGAATATATGAATCATCATTCTCTATATGAACCCTAACAGTTGCCCAAAACTATTGAATCCATGGCTCAATTATATCTGGTTCCACTAAAAGCGCATAACTAATCGGAGAGCCAGTGAGAAAATCAATGATATCATGGAAGATAACATTAGCTTCAGTTTTCTCTAGATTCGCCACCATGTTGTGTTTGGAAACAGTATTGCGATTTGCCATTGATGATATGTGTACACAGAAAGTGATATGATGAATAATATGGGTGAAAGAGAGAGAAATATGGAAAAGATTATACTGTATAAAGATGAGAGGGAAATTCAGAGAGTAGTTATTTATAGGTGAGATTTAAAAAATCACGGCCCTTAATAACAAAGTTACCGTTAGTCGTAGTTACCCCTCAATATTACCGTTGGAACAGTACTTTGATAAGACAAACGGTTATTTCCACGTGTGCAGTACTTTCCAAAGCAGTACTTTCATAAAACCAAAAAGCAGTACTTTCCCATTCTCCTCTTTACAATAGCAAATTGATGAGTGTCTAAATACTCATCATTTTTATACTGTTAAAAAGCCAAAAACATCTGAAAACACTCAGAAACACATCAAAATGATAAAAATATCACAAACAAGTGTTTTATATGTTTTAAATGCAAAACATCAAAATCGGTGAAAAACATATCAAGTTTGCATTATTGGCGTTTAGTCCCAAGTTTGAAAATATGTCAAAATCAGTCCCTGGTATATCAAAACTTGTAAAATATCATTTTAGGTCCATGAGATTCAAAAGTTGTCAAAACAAAACCTTTAAAGTTCAAAAAAAACACAAAATGACAACTTTAGTCCTTTAACTTTGAAAATTGTCAAATATAGTCCTTGGTTAATTTAAAAAATGAAAATTATCAAATATTAACCTTGTACTATTTAAAAATGACAAAAATGGTCCTTATGATAAACTTTGGAGAATTTACATGTTTGGTCCCTCAAGTTTCAAACTTGACAGTTTTGGTCCCTGGATTTACAAAAAATCAATATTGGTCCTTGTACTATTCAAGATTTACAGGTTTAGCCCTTGTGATATGATTGGAAAAGTCTCAATATCAGCCCCTCACTTTGGCAGATTTACATGAATGGTCCTTGTTATTTAACTACAACCAAACGGATCCAATAAACCAACCAAGCCCAATCCAGTCCAATACATGACCCGGCCCAACTTTTAAAAACAAAAAAACCGCCTACACTATAGACCTTCTTCACCACAATGGTTTAGCCAAAACCAGTGATGGTTTCACCTCCACCTCACCATTTCCAGTTGTTTCTCCACTTGATTACATCTCCCCTCCACCTCCACATCAATCCAAACCCCATTAATGGTTCAAACCTGCTCAATTGAAAATTGGCGCCAAAAGTGACATTTGGCAATTATGATTATCTGGCACTATCCAGGTTGAGATTGGTGGGAAATGCTCAAGAGTGTCGACAGAGTTGGAAAAGATCAATAAATACAAGTGGAATGCAATGTTGTGAAATATCTAGTGTAATTTTAATTTTTAATGTCGTTTTAGCTTAACTTTAAATTCCAGTGTATTTTAAAGCTTTTAAATCTTGTATTTCATGTTTCCAGTGTAAAATAAAACTTCTGATATCATCAATTTCAAGTTTGAGGTCTTATCTCAAATTATGCAATTTTTTCATTATCCAAAAATCTCAATATGGTGAAATGTTGTTAGCAGTTGTTAGTTTGGACTAAGAAGCTCACATAAGCTCCTTATAAAGCTTATTCAAGCTTTTAGATACCTTAAAAACAGTTTAGTATCAAAAACACAAAAATTCACAAAAATACCAAATAATTAGTTAAAATAAAAAAATCACATGGAGATGAAGAAGAAAAGCTGGAGCAGGGTATATTTTGGATTGCCTTGGGTATAGTGCTTATTGGTAAGCTATAGGATATGTTATTTGGTCCTAGTTCTCAGTTTTCAGCTCAAAGCCATTGTAAGCCATTTGCTCATTTTTTGGCATTTCTCTGTTTGAGCTATTTCCTAGTTTAGATCTTTGTGTTTTATTGTTAATTAGATATAGTTAAGGATATTTAAGCAATAAAATCAGCTGTTTGTTCTTTTAAATCAGTAGTTAGTAAAAATTCCATTTTAACAGTTAAATTAGCTTAAGCTTAAATTGTTAGTTGTATGTTGTTATTGTTGTTAGTTAATGCTTCATTAGTCTCATTTAATGATATCATAAGGTGCATGTCGGTAGCTTGGTCTATATCGTGATTTGTTTTGAAAACTCACCAAGGCAGGTCATTAAAAGGGTGTTTGGTTTTGTTCGGTTCTTGTGTTAAAGGCCGGTGTGGGATTGTTTATTGTTGATACATGTCACAATAGCTTCTAATAACTCGGTTCCACCATTAAAACAAGTCTTTGTTTGAATTAAAGTCAAAATTCCAAATCCTACCCATTCATAGTCCTTTGTTGGGATTTTGAGTAGCCAAAATCATTTACAAGCTTAAAAGTTGTTAGTCTAGCTTTAGATAATCTCATTACAGCTTATTACAACATAATAAGTCCATAGATTAAATCCTAAGTTCATTAAAGTCAACCTTGTAGTTCATCTTAAAAAGTCAAAAGTCTCTTAGTTGCAGTTTTTGAACTAAATAGATTAATTTACATAGGGTTTAATATTAGTATTCTATACTTGAGCTTATAGGATATTAAAATATAGTTGCTTATCTGTACCTTAGTGTATTTCATATTTTCTAGTCTGCTTATTCACTAGCTTATTTCTCTGCTTCTTTTGAGACCCCTGTTCAAAAAGTGCCCTGTGCACAGTGTATGGTCCCAACTTGATAAGCTCACATAGAGCTTATTAATTGTTCAAATCTCGTAATTTTTGGTTCTTTGGATAGCCAACCTGGCCATCTTGAAGTATCAAGTTTGATTTTTCATTTTGGAACTTGTTTGCTAGGGCTGCAAGTGGTTCTAAGTTTGTCCCATATCATCTCATTCTCAATTTAGTCAAAGTGCTTATTGCTTATTTAAAGCTTATCAGTGTGCTTATTTGTTCTTTTTAGCTTTACTTGAATAACATTAGCTTGTTTATAGCTTATTGCAGCTTTGGTTTCAATTTTGGATCTTGTTTAAGCTTTAAATTTCATAATAAGCTCATTTTGTTAACTGTTGAGATACTTTAGCTTATTCAGAGCTTATTACTGGTTTTCAGAAAAAGTTGTAGTTAGAAAAGTTGCTTATTATCATGTGCTTAATGAGTTTGTAAAAGAAAATCAAAAAAATAAAATGTTTTTGCAAAAAGGGGGTAGGCAGGCTCGAACCTGAGACCTCCCCCTTTGTGAGAGTGATAAGAAGGGTACCTGTAACCATTGCGCCCTTGGGTCTTTGACTGTCTTAACTTGCACAAACTAATCTCTTATACACGTTTAGTCGGTTTAAGCTTATCTGAGCTTTTAGCTTATTTCGAGCTTATTTTAAGTAGCTTTTCAAGTTTTTATTTTTCATAAATCAGTATTAGTATTAAGTATTTTATAAAAAGTTTGATTTTTCGATTAGTTTAGCATTTTAAACATTTAATTAGTGTAAAATCTTATTTAATTCATAATAAAAATATAAAAGTCAAAAAATACAAATCTTTTTCTAAAATTTTCTTTTATCATATAGTACGTAATAAAATTAGTTTTACATTCGTAGGCCTTTTATTTCATAAATTTTACGTTTTGCTTGCGCTCAACGTAATTTTTAAACGTAGCGCTCGTTTTCATTTTAAACCACGTTTTAGGTAATTTAAGGTTACGTTTTAGTTAAAATAGTTTGTTTAAGTGATTTGATTTTATAAAATCATAAAAACATCATTGTAAAATAGTGATAGCGTTTATTTAATATATTTTAACTTTTTAATTTCTTTTAATTTGCATTTAAGTCGCTGTAATTTGTAAATCTTTTCTTTAGGTAATTTTCCATCAAAACCTTCTCGATCACTATCCTTAGTGATCATTCTATCATCGATCAAGTGTTTATACACCAATTCATCCTCAGTGGGACTTAACGACCGAGAATTCCCTATATTCCTCGATCTTAATTGTATTGGTTTCTGAGCAGTTTTAAGTTTATTACGGTTAGCCATTCACAAGTGGTTAGCTTGAGTGATATAACTTGACTGTTTAGCTCCAATCACAAATACATCAAATAAACATGAATTTCCTCCTCTCAAGTAATGCATAGGACTATACTTACACTAAATAGTCCTCCCCTCAAATGTAGCTTAGTAATTAATCATGCCAATGCTTACCACCAAGTGATTGAATCTTGAAACATCAAAACCTTTGGTGAGTAAATCAGCTACATTATCATCCGTGTGAACCTTGACAACATTAATGAGCATGTGCTCAAAACAATCTCTGATGAAGTGATGCCTAATCTGAATGTGCTTGGTCTTGGAGTGATAAACTGGATTCTTCACAATGCAAATTGTACTCTCATTATCAATGTTGATAGGAGTATTCTTGAAGTTGAACCCATAGTCCAAGAGCTGATTCTGCATCTACAAAACTTTACCACAACAGCTTGCAAAAAAACTGATAAAACTTATATATTAAATTATGCAAAGTATAACTGATAAAGTCCCAAGGGCGCGTTGGTTGTGTGGGTGTTGTGTTGTGTGCTTGAGCCAGGAGACCAGGGTTCGAATCCCCTTGGTACCCTTTTGAAAATCTATTTTTTTTTTCAACTTTTTCTTTTGGAAAACCAAAGTAAACTTCAGACCAAGGCTTTTTGATGAAAACTTATTGAACTTAACCCACTGAATAAGCAGTTAGGACTGCTTATTCCCAACAGTTTTGCAAAAAAACTTCAACAGACACCCTTTTAAGGCAAACAACCAAACACCCCTTTATACAAAACCTGGTCTTAAGCTTATACCAGCAAGATCTTTTAAATGAAAAGGCTACCAACACTACACTTTAAGCTATAAATTTAAGCCAATGGAATCCAAAATTACACTAAAGATGGGCGAAGGAAAAATCAGTTGGCAGATGAGCTTAAACTAGAGGGAGTCCTACACTATAAAAGGGGAGATAAGCAAATGGAAAGCAAGCAACTAAGGGAATAAGCTCTAAAGGAAATAAAATAAGCTGCATACTAAGTACCTACCCTAAGTTAACTAAAAACAAAATACTCATAACTTTTCTAAATAAGTTAAAGTAGCTACTGATAAGCTACTGTGAAAGAAAACTAACATGTTATGCTGAGAATGCAGGCTAAAACAGCCTTAGGTGGCTTCTTTGGAGCTTATTTTTAAGCTAAGCAGTGGACTTCCAATGGTACCACAAGCTACAAAATAAAAGTTAGCACAACCAACAACCCAAAAGAACTAAATGAAAGTCAACTTTGACACTGAAACAACTTGAAAACAAGTCGCTATCGTGTCAAACAAACTGCTCGAGATCGGTTAAAAGGGATAAAGGACAGATTTCAAGTGCAAAATAAACTAAGCAAGAGTAATCCTAACTGCATACAAAGTAAAAGCACATGAAGTTGGGTGTAACAAGACTTAATGAAAAACATTCTTTGAAACTTTTGTGCGGAAATAAGCTGAGAAGTAAGCTGAGACCCGTACCCAAAATTAGTGGTATGAGCAGCTTATGAAAATCTTTTTACTTGCCAAACCATTTCAAACAACCTAAAACACTTTCTACCTATTAAAATCAACCAAGATTCTTGAAAATACTTTGACCTTAAAGGTCAAAGTGGGTAAAAATCTGGTTTTGACCCGGTTATGAGCAATGACCAAACACCCCTGATGCAAATAGCTCAAGCTACCATTTTTCAATTATTTAATCTAAAAATCTTTTAACTACCTCTCAGTAAGCTAAAATAAACTCTTAACAAAACATGAAACTGAAAAAAGAGCTTTCATTAATTAAAGAGAAATTACAATAAAACTAAGATACAAGAAACTAAAATTTTTAAAGAAAAACTAGGGGGTGCCTTCTTGGCTTACAATAGCTTCCTATTTATACTAAAACTAGAAATCAAGGGTCTTCAATCTCTTCAGTTGTGCTTCTCCTGTGAGAGCAGTCAAGCCAAAAACTAAATGTGCTTTCCTTGAACTAAATCCAGCCGTCCATCAAGTAGGTACAATGAGCATGAATCTGAGCCATCCACTGATCTTTTTGACTTGGATTGCTGAGCTGGACATTGGGAGGAGGGGGGAAAATGGTAGTGGGTTTGGGATTAGGGTTTAACTGGGTAAAAGGGTTGGAGGTGGGTTGAGTGTTTTGGGGTTGGGTGATGTTGGGTAAAAGATTGATGGTGTGTTTGGGAAGCAGAGAAAGAGAGAGGTTCTGGGGAGCAGGGAAAGCTAGAGTCTTGGGTTTTGTTTGGGCGGGAAGGGGAAGAAGAAGGCAGGGGATGGGTTGTGATATCAATTGACCGGGTCTGGATGGGGTTTGACCGGGTATATGGGGATTGGGTTGGGCCAGTGGGGTTTGGACTTAGGGTGGTTAATACTTGAATTGGACATAGGACCAACCATGGATCCAAATTATACTTAAAGGACCAACCATGCCAAAACTGAAAATTCAGGGGCCAATCAAGTAACTTCTGAAAAGTGATCCAAGGGTCAAACTTGTGAATCTCAAATAAGTTGAGGACCATTTTTGCAAATTGTGAAATTCCAAGGACTAAACTTGACAATTTTAAAAATCCAGGGATCAAAACTGTAATTTCTCAAACTTTTGAAATTTTTCACCAAAGGACTAATTATGACAACTTATGATTTCAAAGGACCTTTGGTGACTTTTCTTTTAAAATACGTGCTCGGGGACTATTTCTATCAATTTTGAAAGTCGAGGGGTAGGCGCCAATTATACAAACTTTGCTCGTTTTCATTTGTTTTGATAATTTTGCATCCGAAACATATAAAACACAATTTTGAGATCTTTTCAGTATTTTGATGCATTTCAGAGTGTTTTTAAATGTTTTGCAGCTCAGATTTGACCTAAAATGATGAGTGAATAAGCACTCATCAGTTGTCCATCCTCATCCTTGCCCAATGAGGTGATAGATTTAATAGGTGTAGTAACTGGCTTCATAGCATCAAAATTGAACTTCTTAAGTATGTCAGATACATACTTGTCTTGACTTATGAAAATTCCATCCTTTGACTGCTTAACTTGAAGTCCCAAAAAGAAAGTTAACTCACCCATTGAGCTCATTTAAAATTCATTCTGCATTAGCTGCTCAAACTCCTTAACCATGGACTGTTTGGTAGCTCCAAATATGATATCATCAACATATACTTGAACCAACATGATATCCTTCTTGTCTTTCTTGATAAACAAAGTCTTGTCAATGGCTCCCCTCCTGTAACCATGTTGCAATAAGAAAGTAGAGAGCCTCTCATACCAAGCTCTAGGTGCTTGATGAAGGCCATAAAGAGCCTTAACCACTTTGTAGACTTTGTTTGGATGTGCAGGATCTTCAAAACCAGGAGGTTGTTTAACATATACCTCCTCTGTAATCTTGCCATATAAAAGGCACTCTTGACATCCATTTAATAAACCTGAAAGCCCATATATGATGCAAAAGAAAGGAAGATTCAAATTGCTTCAATCCTTGCTACAGGAGCAAATACTTTATCATAATCTACTCCGTCTTCTTGTCTGTAGCCTTGAGCTACTAACCTTGCCTTGTTCTTGATTACATTCCCTCTTTCATCTCTTTTGACTCTGAACACACATCTTGTACCAATGACCTTCTTTCCATTAGGGAGATCATATAGTACCCAAAATTCTTGAAGTTTAAATTGAAGAAGTTCTTCTTGCATAGCTTCAACCCAACTCTCCTTAGATAATGGCTGAGCTATATTCTTAGGTTCTTCTTGAGAGGAAAAGCAAGTGAATAGGCATGTTTGATGATCCTTGTGATTCATCCTATTTTGTTTATAAACAAAGCTAAGTAAAGCATTGTGAGGTGTAGAAAAACCTTTAGCTTTGGTTCTGTAAGCACTCCATGAAAAGAAGGTCCAATGATTTGACCAGTCGGATGATCTTTATGAATTTCTAAGATAGGAGTCTGTGGAACTTCATAATTATCACCCAAATTAGTGAAATCAGCATCTTCATTGGAATCTGAGAAAATACCTTCATTATCTAACTCGTCATCAGTATCTTCTAAGCCAGGCATGGTAGGATCATCCAAAGCATCCAAAGTGTTGTCACTAGGTACATCAGTACTTTGATCGAAAGTACTATCACCCAAAGTACTGTGATAGAACTCTGCAGTCTTGTTCTTTTTCTTTGCTTCTTCATAAGCTCTTCTTTGATCATCATTATAAGAATGTGCTACTACATCTTGAAAAGCATCTGATTAAGTTCCTCTTAAATAGCTTGATCCTCAGCAGATAGTGAGGATTTTGGTTCATCGATACTTTGCTTTGGATCAACGGTATGGGTTCTTCATCGTGAACAACATCGGTCAAATATGGACTCCATGAACAACATATCGTAAATCTTCTCCATTGTATGCGGGTTGATTTTCTTCTCTAACGGTACATAGTTCACGAAGGAGTCAAAACTTCAAGATCAAACATCTAATCGGGACCTTTATCCTTCGATTTTCTTGATCTTCTAAAATTCAACATGAAGACAATCTTGAACTTTCTTGGTGACTCATTGTACACCTAAATCCCTTCTTTGTTGGTACAATATGCCAATAAATATCCTTCTTCGACTTGCCATCAAACTTACCTAGATTATCAAATGTATTTAAAATAGTTAGAGGGCATCCAAAAGGCTTCATAAAGCGAATGTTGGGTTTGTTGCCCATCGACAACTCATAAGGTGTCTTCATCGAGGTTTGGTGGTGATACTCTGTTAAGCACATAGCAAGCGATTTACAACTTCAACCCGAATTGAATAGGTAATTGTGAATCTACAAGCATAGTTCTGGCTGCTTCAATCAAAGTCCTATTCTTTCTCTCTACAACACCATTCTTCTGTGGTGTTCTTGCAATGCTGAACTCCCTCTTGATCCCTTTGTTGGCACAAAATTCATCCATAAGCTTGTTCTTGAATTCAGTCTCATTATCACATCTAATACCTCTAACCTTGAGTCTTAATTGGTTTTCAAGTGGTATTATAAGAGTATGAATAGCATCAAAAGTGTCATCTTTAAATCTCAAGAAAAATACCCAACTGAATCTACTGCAATCATCTGTCACAACCAAGCAGTACTTTTTCTTGTTTAGACTTGCAACAGAGACAGGTCCAAACAAATCCATGTGTAACAGCTCCAAGGTTCTCTAATGGTCCTTTCCTCAAGATTCTTGCATGAAGCTTTGTGTTGTTTACCCTTCTTGCACGCCAAACATGAGTGATCATTCTTGTAAGTCTTTGAAGGTAAACCTCTAACTAAATTTCCTTTGATCAATTTGTTTATATTCTTGAAATTTACATGGCCCAATCTTCTATGCCACTAATGTGCTTCTTCATATGTTTTCTTTGCCACTAAACATGTGGCTCTCCCAGAAGAGTAAAGACTCTTCATATCCAGACTGTACACATCATTGATTTTTGGTACTCTAAAGACTACTAAGTTATCATCAACAGGCTTGAATTCAGGGGAAAGGATGAGACATTTTGTGTAAGTGAATAACAAAGGGTGCTTTTTATCACAGATTTGAGAGACTGACAAAAGGTTGAACTTGAGCTCCTTCACATATCTAACATTCTCAAAATATATACGCCCTGCTTTGATGGTTCCTTTTCCAGTGATTCTTCCTCCATTAGGATCATTCCCAAATGCAACTCTTCCTCCACAAATAGATCTAAAATCTGACAGAATCTCCTTGTCTCATGTCATATTCCAGAGCAACCACTATCCATAATTAGATGATCTTTAAGCTCTTCTTCTGGGTTGCCCAGCACAAAGATAAAAGAGTTAGTGTCATTTAGGAACCCAAGCCATTACTGACTTGTGTTCCCATTGTGGAGTAACAAACTCAAATTCCTTGAGTATGTATCCTTCACAGTTTTTGTAGACAAAATCAAGTATTATCTTTTGTTTTAAAACTTGTGGTGGATTTTCAGCAAAACTTTCTTTTTCAAAAATCTCCTTTTCTTTTTCCACAAAATCATCTTTATCAAAAATCTCTGTTTCACCAGTACTTTTGGAAAGTACTGTTTGTTCCTCATCAGTACTTTCTTTCTTTACCCATTTAGTTTTAACTTCTGGTGTAGAGTCTCTTGATCTAGCTACTCTTTTGGAGTTGTAACGCCTTCTAGATTGATAATAATTTGATCTCCTAGGCTTTCCATTCCAAAAAGTGTTTACAGTACCTTGATTGTTTAAAAATCTAGCAGTACTTTGAGAAGGTACTGCTTGAGTTCTTTGAAAATTATTTGAAGGTATTGGTGGTTTTGAAAAAGGTCTTCTCTGGTGAGGGTACCTATAGTCTTGTGAAAAGTTGCTATGGTTAACCCTATTTGAATGAGTCCAAACTGGTTTATTCTCTCTAGGTTTTTGGTTTGCAGTTCTATTCTTTGGGAATTTGCTTAGGTACTCTGAGTGAAAGTCACAGTGAAAGTCACAGTGCTTAATCAGATGATCAGGACTATAACAAACAAAACACAATTTTTGACCCAAACTCCCAAAATTTCTTCCTTTATGATAACCATTACTAACTGATAACCATTGTCTTTCTTAAACTCAGGAGGTGTTTCACTAACTGATTCCTCATTACTAGATGTGTCTACATAATTAATGAGTTCATTATCACTAGTGGTTATATCCTCAAAATCAAGGTCATCCTTATCACTAGATATGTTTTCTTCTATGTTATTAAAGTCCATACCAAACCTAGGCCAGTTCTAATGTAAGCTCTTCTCTGTTTTTGAACATAAGTAACATGAGAAAGACCAGATTCTTTCCAGGCATCAAACTTTGCTAACAATTCATCTCTCCTTAGTCGGTTTCTCAATTTGAAATCTTACAATTTAACTTCCATTCACTTAGTTTTAAGCGATAATCACATTGTTCATACTTTTACGCCCAAGCCATTTCATTATTTTCATGTGTTAGGATTTTGGCTTCCATTGACTCTAAGGTTATTTGATAACCAGCTACCTCATACCTAGCCCTTATACAGTTATCTCTTTCAGTTACATAACTATTAAGTACTTTTTGATAAAAGTCATGACACTTAGAGCATACCTCAGAGATCGGGGGTGAACTTGGTGAAGTAGCCATCATAGCAAGTAGAACAGGATCATCTTCACTCTCCATGCTCCAATAAAAGCTTCCTTAACCATCTCGGATTCCAAAGCAAACATGTTCGGGTTCCTCATCAAAAGCGTGCTCAATCAAACTCTTCCACCGATTCCTCCACGGCTACCATACAATAGGTTCTTGGTTCATCATCAAACTCGGCACCCCAGTCAACCTCGATAAACTCTCTTGAGCAACCAAAGCTTTTGTTTGATAATAGGAATTTCTTTTAGCTCAAGCTTTGGTTTCTCGGTCATCTGTTTGCTTGATATTTAGCAAACACGCATTCCCTGCAAAGTGTCCGGTCTTTTGACAATTGAAGCATTCAATTTTGGATTTGTCAAAAGTAATTCCTGTTTTGGTTTGAAGTTAATGCTTTTCATGTCTTCTTCATAAACTTCTTGATCCTTACGATGATCATAGCAACTTGCCACGATATCAATTTCTTCAAGAGCATCCTCTTCAATCTGTGAGAGATCTTCTTCATAGGTGATAGGTAAAGTAGCTTCTTTGTGAAAAGAAAGAGCATACGACTTCATTTGAGTGGAGGGTATGTGTTGGTGTGCCTTCTTGAGCAAAGGTGGGGTAGAATAGGCAACGATACTTTGAGCAATAGTACTTTGAGTAGGAGAAGCGATGCTTTTAGTTGAAATCCGCCTCTCTTTCGAGATGACAAAAGGCTATCTTGTGAGACTTTGAACTAGGTTGGCCATTCATCTCATGCTCAAACACCTTGAGATGATTGTAAAGATCATCAAAGTCCATGACATCCAAAACAGGCTGTCCTCTGATCATTGTAGCAATCACATGCCATATTGATGGCAAACTCCTTAAGAACTTTAGATTAGCATCTTCAATGAAACCCTTTCTTTGTATAACTCCGATATCTTGAGAAGATTTTGGAATCATCATAAGCGACATCAACGCCTTCTCTTTCTCCAACGGTGAATGTTTCAAATTGTCGCTTCAACATATTTCGTGCATCTTCTTGGAAGCATCATTACCTCCAAACCTTGTCTTGAGAGCAACCCAGAGTTGCTTTGCATCTTTAGCATCATAGAACTTGAGTAGATGAGCATCTGGGATAGCAGACAAGATTATGTTGAGAGCCTTCTCTTGATTCCTTATTGTAGCTGCTGGTAAGATAGCCTTAGGTGCTTTGGGTTGTCCAGGAATATCAATAGGTTTTAGAACGACTTCATTACCATTTACAATTACATTCCATAGTGCATGGTCTGTAATTGCAATGTACGGCCTCATCTTCATGCTCCATAGGTCGTACTCTCCCTTCTTAATGATAGGTATTTTGAGTGAGGTGATGGATGGTGGTGGAACAACTTTAGTCGACATCTTTGGGTTTTTATTGTTAACTAGATTTTAGTGTTTCTTCTTAGTCAGAGTTTCCACACAAGCTCTGCTACCACTTGTTGGATCGATGTACTCTAACCAAACTAACTTAAATAGGTTGTTAAGGGTTTAATAACCTCGGATAAATCCTAAGTTATTAACAATGAAACACTGAGCAAACTCTATTAAGTATGCGGAATTTACTTAACAAAGCTAAGAAGAATATAATAACTTTCAATGATTTTATTAATACCTCTAAATCTGCTTGTTATGCAGACTCTTAAACAACTCTAAAACACTAATATCGAACTCTCTAAAACTCTAAGAACTCGAAGACTCGTAAACTCTAATGCCAATCAAGGGGTCCTTTTATAGGCTTAAGGATAACCCTAGTCGGTTTACAATATGTAACCTTGTACGACAAGTAATCTAAACAAAGAATATTCTAAAATAACAAAGCTTTCCATAAACGAATATAGCAGTTCTTTAGCCTTGCAGTACTTTGACTTTTTCTTTAGCAGTACTTTGACTTCTTCTAGTACTTTGTCATTCTTCAGCACTTTCATATCCCAACACTCATCAAAAAAATAAAGGTCTTCATTCTACATTTAAAGCCAGTGGTATCTCTCTTCAGATCCTACACCATGATAAAGCTAGAAACGATAAGTCAAAGAAGAAAGTTGTTGCTGCCCTTGCTGAAAGGTCTAAGAAGTATATAATTGCTTTAGTTTCGAAACTAATTTCAAGTTTAGCCTTGTGATTCTTTCCTATCTTCAATCATGATCTATTTTCATATAAGCCACATGCTTTATTTGTTACAATTCATGTACTTTTCACTGATTCTAAGGATGGGTAAGTTCCAAGATCCTAAATCATTTTTGTTTGTTACTTGTTTTTGAATGTGCTAATATATGCTTGGGGAGGTTCTTGCTGTGAGAGTCCGGCTTTTACATCTCAATAATTTTCAAATTTATGATTGGCCCGATCTTTCAACAAAACATTATGCATTGATGGGTTTGATGCTTCTTTTAGATAGTCCAAGACAGTGGCATGTTCATGAGTTGGAGCTTGTGAAATGGTGGCAAATCATGTTTGCAGCCTGTCTGTATTTTACATAGTTTAAGTTCTTTTCATTTTGTTTCTAGCAGAGGTGAGAAATTCAACCCATTTACTAACTAACGGGTTCATTACAGGCGCATGATAGTCAGGTTTAAGATCAGACTCAAGACACCAATAAAATAATTGGTTTACAAATTTATCATACACTTTACGGTATTTTTGTTACTGGAAAGTAATAAGAACTAAAATTACTGGAAACATATATAAGACTGAACAGTAAAACAAATATGTACTTACATGTATATTAGGCAATTTGATTGTCAAGAGTAGCAGAATCATACCGTGCATTGATGGTGGCACCTTCCTAGGTATATATAACGTGATGGTAGTTCTGCATAATTGATAAAGAAAAAAAAAACAAATGAATACGAAAGGAAGAGGAAATCAGATATAGAGAACATGATATTGTAATTTGTGTGAACATGAGGGACGCTCAGGCACTCCATCTGTTTGCAAATTAGAATCGCCATTGCGCAGAGACGCAGTGGTACCTATTTCATAAAGATGCTATAAATAAGGGCACCAAAGTTATGTGCTTCAAGACTGCACACATATTACACTTAAAAGGGATTTCAGTCCGTTTATGTGATCTTTATTGTGAAAGGCCTCATGACATAGTTTACAACCTCCTATTGTTTTGTCTAGGTAATCATATTTATCTAATAATATTAACTAAGATGAAAGTAATAGAGATGTTAATTAAGATGAAAGTAGTAAAGAATGCAAGATGGTGGGTCATCACAACATGACCCAACCCATTTAGGCCCCTTGTTATTAAAAAGAAACTAATTTTAAGAATTATGGTTCATAATCAATTCATCACACACCTTATTAGTAAAATAAACCCCATCAAGCCAAACTGCAAAATAACTAATATTCCTGTTTAGTTTTTGTCTTCTTAATTCTCTCTTCAACTGCCTCATTTAACCAAAATAAGAGAAACTAGCCACCTTGTTCACGAGTGCTTCAAAGATAAAAGCTAGCCAACAAATAATTTTTATGCTGGCTAAAACAAACTTATAAATAAGCACTTAAAAAACCTACTAAACGATACTAAAAGTTTCAAATACAGTCTTTGAATTTGCTTATTTTGAAATAAATGTTGCGTGACCAAACTAAAATTATTTATTTTTCAAAGATCTTCATCTAATCCATGTATAGTGGATTTAATTTAGATATTTAGTCAAAAAAATAAGTTAGTTTCATATCAAATAAGCAGTTTGGACTAAACATGTCAAAGCCTGATCATTAATAACAACTTGTTAACGAATGAACTTGAAAGAAATAAATGAGGAAACCACGAAGAGAGGATAGATTGTTGTGGTTTTGTGATACTCCCTTGTCGGGGTTGACTTTATCTTGACCAGACTTGACCAAACCAAGGGTGCCATCGGTCTTTTTGTTGGCGAAAAAAGGTACAACATCCAATGCACGTTCTTTATCATTACTGTCAAGTCAGTAAAATAGTGTTCAAAATTTTAGAAACATAATATGTTTGAATAAATCTCAAACTAATATAATGATTTCACCTACCAATGTTAGGGGACTGATATAAATACTTTTTTGGTGATCCTAATGCCTGAGAAAAGAAAAAAAAAAAACATATGAGAAATCCATCACTTGTTGATGGAAGGCATGAGAACAACAAAAGTCACTGGATATTATTAACGGGATATTGTTGCAAGGAAAAACCTGTTGGCTTCCTATTTATCGTGAAAGTTCTATCAATCGGTCAAAAAGCTACTCATTTTCTTCCTGCAACCTCTAAAAATGTGTTTAATCATAGATCAGGAAGAACTTTCATGATATTCAGTAATGTGGTTTTGTGTTCTCAAAACCACAAAAGTAGCATACCACAATAAGGGCATCATTTGCTCAATGCTCATGCTATCAAGGTCAAAGATACCTAGGAGGTTAATGTACCCAATATAGGCCATATCAACATGTCAAAAATAGTGCTCCACAAACATATATAGAAGCCTATTTAGTAACCTAGATACTTCCATAGTGATTATGTTATTTGTGATTCAAAATTTGCAGACATACTGTATTGCGGTTGAGCAAGTTCAAGTCCTAATATATCTTATGCCATGGCTAAGTGGTTGATCACAAGTTCAAAGGAGTTTCAATTCCATGAATAAATTCAAGAGTCCCATGTCCCATGGTTCAAAAGATTCAGTACAATTGGTCGTGGGTTAGTAACGCTACCCTATGTGTTGAAATAAACACTTTTAACAAACTTATGAACTTTCAGGGTCTAATATGTAAAATATTATGCCTAACTCTAAGTTTGGTTCTGTTTTGTTGTGTTTATATTTCTCAAGGGTCTCTTATGGAACTTGAGGAGTATATAATGTCTTGGACGGATCTAGGGTTTCATATCTTTCTCACATCACAAAGTTTACATCTGGTTTTCTCTCTCAAGTGAATATTGATCTTTGATCTTCTGGGTTATTAGTTTTTAGTCTGGTTTTGTATCAAGATCATCTTGATCTTGTTTGTTAGTTTCTTTTAGTGTTCTGGGCTGTATTTGGTTCAGGTTTAGAGTGTGGGTTTTGTAGACATCACCTATTAGAGGGCCTGTCGTATTCTTTCTTTTGTATTGTTTAGTTTGCAGCCATGTTGGGGACAAACTATATGTGTATATTGTTATAATAAAAGTGAATGATCACCAAGAGGTGGTTGGTTGGGTGATTAAGAAGTTCTTGTTGTTGTTTTGATATCATTTTAACATGGTATCAGAGCACTAGGTTCTGATTGATTAAGTTCTTGATTGGGGATCTGATTTCTTGGGTTCTTGATCGATTGATTGATTTGGTTCTTGAATCTTTTGATTCTTGAGTCGAATTGGTATTTGGTGATCTCAATTGGAATTTTAGGGTTTTTTCTTGAAACCCTAGAATTTGGGGGTTGCAATTAAGAGGTTTTGGTTGCTGATCTTTGGAGGAATGATGGTTAATTGGTGGTTTCTTGATCAATTGGGTTGAAACCCTAATTTGGAATTTGGGGATTTCTTGAAAGATCTTGAGATTTGTAGTTCTGGGTTCTTTCTTGGTCACGTTTTGTGACTGTCTTCCGCTGCCACTGGTTATTGCTCTGTAAGGTTTTCTTTTCTCTTAGGGTTAACTAGTCTTGAGTCTAGTGAGCATAAATGGGTTGGCTAACATCTTGATCCACCACCTTTGAGTGGTGAGAATACCTGCTATGGCCAATCACAGTTTGCTGACTGTGGCTAAGTTGACTCTGGGTGTGAGTTTTAGTTTCTTTAGTTTTTTCTTTTTCTGTTGAGAGTCTAGGTCGAAGGAGGATAGGTTTTGGGTTGTTTTGGAAGTTGTGATTGGTGAGTGTTTTGGTAGTTGCTGGTTTAGTTGGTTTATTTGTGGTCTTGTTGTTTATCTGCTTGTGTATTTGTTTGTGGTTTACTTTACACACATACTTCCCCAAGTATTCTAACCCTCTAACCTCAGATCTAAGTGATCTATGTAGTTTGTCTTTTGTTTTGTATGATCTTCTAGGTTCCTCTTAAAGGAAAGATCATCACTTCTTGAAGACGAGCAAGCTCAAGTCCATGAGTTGCCATGCTTCGTCATCATCAAGAAAACTAAGGTTCTCTTGTTGATAGTTCTTCCTTTCTCCATAGATGTTGGGTTGAAGGCATTAGTGAAGAATGCCGAAAGTGTCAAAAGCATTAGTGAAAGGTGCTCATCATCCGGGTCAAAGCATTAGTGAAGAATGCTAAAGGTGTGAAGACGAAGGCATTAGTGAAGGGTGCCAAGCGTTGTGTCAAAGGAATTAGTGAAGGATGCCAAAGAATCAAATCAAGTAGCATTTGGGAAGAATTCCTAGGTCGTATAATCGATGAAGTACATTGTTATACATATAAGTATTTGTTTATGTACAAGGATGGTGATATCCTTGATGGTGTTGTAACAAGGAGTAGATCTCCTTGAGATTAGGTGTTGTGTGTCGTGAAGGGTAGTAGTTACTCCTTAGTAATGGAACTAGGTGCTTAGCCTAGTACCTAATAAAGGGTAGGCGACGTTGTGATAGGATTAGTTCTCCTTGGTGTGAAAGAACTCGGTAGTTAGCCTAGCACCATATAAAGGGTAGGCGACGTTGTGTAGGTGTGGTTCACCTTGGAGTGAAAGAACCCGGTGGGTAGCCTAGCACCGGAAAATGGGTAGGCGACATTGTGAAGGCTTCTCTGCCATAAGGAGTTGGTGTAGTGTTTACGAACTCTCGAGTAAGTGACTCGAGGAGTGGAGTAGAGCAAGGAAGGTGTCCTTGTAGCCGAACCACTATAAATACTTGTGTCATGGTGATGTGCTTCTTACTCTTTATCTTTCATTACACGTTTATATATCTATCTATCAACGTCCAACATAAACAACCAAATAGATTGACATAAGTTGATCTAAATCTTTAAAAGGAAGTTTTAAATTGGTAAAACAATTCAACCCCCCTTCTAGTTTTCCACAATTGGTATCAGAGCTTCGTTACCAAGTTTTTTTTAGTATATTGTACTTTGAAAACTTGATACGATCCGTGTATGTTTGAAAACTACAAAGAAGGGAATTTCTTAAAACAAAAAGTCATGTTTTTAGAAATCATCATATGTTGGATAGTGATAGATCATTCTAACATTTTCCTTTGAGAAGTCTTCGTACTAGGATTTGGGTATCTTAGAAGATCATGAAGTATTTCGCGTCTATGGTTTCTAAAACCATTAAAAGGGGATATAGCAAAGGTATGTTTTCTTAGTTACAATTTTTTGTCAAAAACGTGCTAAATTACTTGTGGACAAAATGGTGATATATGCTTCTATCTTATAATAAGCATAATATGAAAAGTGTTTTAGTGATTTTTGTTTTTGTTTTTTTTTTTGAAGTTTTGTTGTTATATATCTTGTTAATCAAGCTTGAATAAAGGTAAAAATGGGTAATATAACTTCACTAAATAGTATACAAAGACTAAAACTTTTCATCGGGTCAAAACGTACATTTTTGTAATTCTGTGTCAGATCCGCGGATCCCTCAGGTTACACTGGACGGATCCCTCAAGCAAGGGATCCGTGGTGCGAAAACAGTTTTGTCTCGAATTTCAAAATTCATAACTTTTAACCTTAAGTCGTTAGAAGTCGTGCCACCTATCGTTTTAAAGGTATTTGAGTCTACTTTCATTTAAAAATGATTTCATAAACTGATTCAAAACAATAATTTATAGAATCATTGATTTATAATAGAAAATCATTTTCGGGCATAACTTTTGCACAAACTTTTGATCTAATTAGAGATGGATATTTTCGATTTTGAATAACAATGTGTCCTCTATTGAAATTAAGGTTTTGATCATATTTATAAATATAAAAGAAACTAATCAAGCTTGGTATACATGTTTATATTTAACACAAAGTGATGAAAAGAACTTTCGTATGCTATGCTAAATGATAAATTGTCTTCTTTGCATTACTTGATTATTTGCTTATCTCAAATAGCTTTTGTGCTTGTTTGATTGAATAACCTATGTGGTTTCCTTACCTTGCTATTCATTCTCTTGTTTGTCGATTTAGTAATATTCTACTAATCAATGTGCTATTTGAAGGAGTGTTTGGGATAACATCTAGTTGTGTCGAAAATGTTAGTTTAGATACTTAGATAAGTCGTATAGGTTGAAAAATGTTTAAAACATATAACACACTAAATGGATTTTTGATTGAGTTTGTCATGTGTGCAACATAAATGTTTTATGTGTTTATATGATTTCTTTTGTTCTTGTATCGTTTTCTAAAACAACAAGAATGTACATCGATCATAACCTACACTTGTGTTGATGATGTACTCTCCATTTTCCTTTTCATGATCGCTCTCCAAGCTTCATAGTAGGATTGACAACTTGATTATTTCATCCGATATACTCAAGTAAATTATTTTGCAGCGCAAATATAATCGTTCATATCCGAAAGTCCAAACTCAAAGCTTTCCAACAACATATGTTGAACTAGCTCTTCCAACCATTTTTGTTGTTTACCATGTGGACAACTTTTAAACTTATTTTAACATGACGCCTTCGTCACCTTAGTTGTCTCAAGTATAATATTAAGCGAAGCAAAGTATCATCATTGTTACTCTTGATGAGCCATTGTAGGAATATAAATTTTCCTAACTTGAGAATGAATCTTGGAGAACTTATTGCACTAGAAACTCAATTTTACCTAACGGTTGAATTGCTTCCTTGATAGAAGTTAGGTATGTGGAATCACCCGTAAAATGGTCGTGTTTAGCCGTAATTGAGCACCGCTAATAATGATCTCATATTCATTCTCTCACTTGGGAAATTTATACTCTTATGTTTTCCTAAAGTAAGTTTACAATGGAAATACTTTGCATTGTATTAGGATTACTAATCAAACAAGTTGTAAAATTAATTTTTCTTTTAGTTAATCACAACCACTTGCCTCATCAAGCGATTATCTTGCTTTGATCGATAAGAGCTACATGACTTCATGGACAAAGTTCATTGTATGCTAATCACCATCCGTAATGACTATACATAGTTCATTGCTTTCGTTGGCCAAAACAACCCTATTGTCTTGAACACCATCATCTACTCTGCACGCCATTGTTAATACAAACGATTTACTAATCTAGATCGTAAATCTATTTTGAGCTTCTTGAATAGCGGCTGTTAAGATTGATCAACCCATGTGTTATTTGTGAGCTAGATCTCATTTAATTGCTTACGTGCTATTTCTACATGCTCTTAGTATGTTTTACTTGTATACATGTATGCTTACTGTAGAGATCATTAGCTTCTAAGTTCGATACTTAGAACAAACGCTCCTATTAAAGTAAAGCTGTCCCGGATGTCGGATCCCTAGTTTGTAACTATCCGGATCCTCAGTGAAGGATCCGTGGGATCCGGGCAAATAAGTGGAGTTTCAATCCTTTACACCTCAAACCATGTTCCTAGACTACTTTACACTATTGAACTTAATACCTTAGGATCTCTTAAGTCCTTCTCAAGCTTAGTAAGCTTCACACTCACTCATAGCTCATTAAGGATCACACTCAAAGTGCTTTTCGATCTATCGTTTCACCTAAACTCATTACTCTTCCGCTCTCTAGATCACTCATTATTTCTCACATGATCCCTCACATCTAGATTTAGAAATCTTTCGATTATGGCAAAATTGATCATAATCATCCTTACCTCAAAATTGGTCGAAATGGATCAAATTCTAGTTCTTCCACCTTAAAACCTTTAGGATCTTCTCGAAGACATTATCCTAAGTCACTATCTGATCACTAGGATCATTTAGCTCCATTTGACACTCTCAAATATTTTAGTGTCATCTTTGTTCATTCATTGGTACTCACGAAAGTTCCAATTTATTCCATTTAAGGCAATCATTAGCTACATCACTCATTACTCTTGAACATTTAAGTACCCTTCCATTTAAAGACACTTAGGGAGGCTGAAACACTCAAAAGGTATAGGCTTTAGACCTTTCAAACATCACTTCTATCCTTTCCTAGCTGCTGAGAGTCGGATCCGTAGGATTAGCCTAGACGGACCCCCCATTGGTGGGAACCGTAGGATCCGGGTGACAGATTTATGTCAACTCTTGCTCGAACAATCATTTCAAGCTCATCTTGCTAACTTGAAAACTCTACCTCATCCTAATTAAATCTCTAGATCAGTAAAACTCTGAAGTTGACTCTTGTGCATGCTAATCATCACATTCCAAAGGATATTAAAGACTTAAGTCTTGAATGCACTTGCCAAATCCTTCCCTTTATAAGTCATCTTGCTAGAATCTCTTAGTCATCAAACATAACATAATTCTTAGCATTTAGAAACCTTTTCCTTAGTCATTTCATCATGAGGAAAGCTCCTAATGCTAACTCATCCAACCAAGAACCACCCAAGAAACTTGCTCGTGTTGTACATGAAATTTCCTCAACCGAATCATCTCCGGTTAAACCCACAAATGGTAGGATTTCCCATCCACCAAATCATCATCCGTAAGAGATAATAGTGCTAGAATCTCACCTCAACAAACCAATCAACAATTGCCAATAGAACCACAATAATTAGCATTAAACCTTTTAGGTTAGAAAAGGGATCATCGAGCTCTAAACCAAACGTACCTAGTTCTAGCAAAACGTCTAAACCTTCATTCCTAGAACATGGACTACACTCCTTCACCGAGCCTCTCTCTCACCCAAATCTCTATTCATTAGAGCATTCACCACCGAGAACTACCAATTCACCAACCTTCTCGTTAAAATGGGAACCACCTACATCACCAACTAGTCCATCGTTGGAAACAAGGAACCACCAAGAACTTGATCATATGGAGGAATTTCCATTACCACCACTCTCATTCCTAGTAGAACCTCATCCTAAATTACTCAATGTACCTCCATCATCATTTGTAGAACCTCCTCAAAACATCTTGTTCCTAATCAAGACAATAATTGCTCTAATTGTCTAAACACCCAAGGACTTGTTCAAGAAGTACGAAATGAGTTGCATTTCATGTTTAATCATCTTCTTGAAAGATTGGACCAAATCAACAAGTCTACTCATCCCTAGACTCAAGCACATTGTTGCTTCTTAAGCTTTGGTCACTTATTAGTATTAGTAGAATATGGCTAAATCATTCTCTTAGTTTATAGAGATTTGTTGATCATCTCTTATGTTTTATTGAATGATAGTTTACTTGCCATATTACATTGAGTATATGTTTGTTGGTTGTATACATATCTCATTTTGATGTTAACATTACTTGTTACATCACCATTGCTGAATTTAATCATCAGCTATACGGATCCTTCAAAATTGCCTAGACGGATCCCTACTAGGAGGGAACCGTGGGATCCGTGAGACAGAAAGCTTTCTTTCTACTAACTTGGACCACATTTGCAGGAAATTGTGAATTATACTTACTTTCTAACCATTGTTTTGTAGTTATTCAATTTACACATGAAGACTTTGACATCCCAAAGCTAGGGGAGCTTTATGTCAAAGCAATACATTGCAAATTACTTGCAAAACTAGGTTTACATTTCGTGACATCCCCTTGCATAATTACAATCATCAAGGGGGAGCACATTCGTCTCTTAGATGAAATCTTTTGCAAAAATATTTGCAAACACAATTAGTTTATTTTACGTTATGTCCTTGACGCCCTTTCAAAGGGATGGACTCGTCAAGGGGGATTTAAGAAGAGTACCATTCCCGTCACTTGCTCTCTTTACATTTTTACATAACTTTTATTATAAAAATGTGTTAGTTTCTTTTAACACTTTTGTTTCCACTAAAGGGGAGAACAAAGTAAAACTACAAATTCAAACTTTACTAATTTTAGCTTTTCCTTAAAATAATTTTATGTTTTGTCATCAACAAAAGGGGAGATTGTTAATACAAATAAGCCGTAAAAGCGTTTATTTATATTTCACGATCTTCAAATGTTTTGTCGATAACAAGCGTAAAATCATTTAACAAAACAAAAAAGTACGTAAATAGTTTGAGTTAATAGTTTCCTAACACACTTACGCTTTCACATAAAACACTATAACATGTTTAAGTGATTTTATGATTTAGATATATATGTACAACAACTAATGTTTACATATTGGGTTAGCACATACTTAAACTAAGTATACTAAAATGGGTAAAAGCATGTAAATACTAAAATGGGTAAAAAATGTAAATACTAAAATGGGTAAAAACTAGCAAATGGTATTGACCCATAATCCATGGTTTTATATATACCACTTAACCAAGTTCATTGTATCCTTAAGATACATTGTATGTAGAAAGAAAAACATGGATCAACCCATAACCCATGACCCATAACCAAAAATACCCATGGGCAAGAGGGCGTTCCACGGATCCCTAGCTTTATGCTAGCGGATCCCAGTGGAAGGATCCGTGGGATCCGAGGAGCAGAGAATTTTCTCTATAAATAGAGAGCCATTTCTTCCTTTCTATGCATCACTTTCCACACATACTTCCCCAAGTATTCGAACCCTCTAACCTCATATCTAAGTGATCTATGTAGTTTATCTTTTGTTTTTGTGTGATCTTCTAGGTTCTTCTTAAAGGCAAGATCATCACTTCTTGAAGACGAGCAAGCTCAAGTCCATGAGTTTCCATGCTTTGTCATCATCAAGACAACTAAGGTTCTCTTGTTGATAGTTCTTCCTTTCTCCATAGATGTTGGGTTGAAGGCATTAGTGAAGAATGCCAAAAGTGTCAAGATTAAAGCATTAGTGAAAGGTGCTCATCATCCAGGTCAAAGCATTAGTGAAGAATGCTAAAGGTGTGAAGACGAAGGCATTAGTGAAGGGTGCCAAGCGTTGTGTCAAAGGCATTAGTGAAGGATGCCAAAGAATCAAATCAAGTAGCATTTGGGAAGAATTCCTAGGTCGTATAATCGATGAAGTGCATCGTTATACATATAAGTATTTGTTTATGTACAAGGATGGTGATATCCTTGATGGTGTTGTAACAAGGAGTAGATCTCCTTGAGATTAGGTGTTGTGTCGTGAAAGGTAGTAGTTCCTCCATAGTAATGGAACTAGGTGCTTAGCCTAGTACCTAATAAAGGGTAGGCAACGTTGTGATAGGATTAGTTCTCCTTGGTATGAAAGAACTCGGTGGTTAGCCTAGCACCATATAAAGGGTAGGCGACGTTGTGTAGGTGTGGTTCACCTTGGAGTGAAAGAACCCGGTGGTTAGCCTAGCACCGGAAAAGGGTAGGCGACGTTGTGAAAGCTTCTCCGCCATAAGGAGTTGGTGTAGTGTTTACGAACTCTCGAGTAGGAGACTCGGGGAGTGGAGTAGGGCAAGGAATGTGTCCTTGTAGCCGAACCACTATAAATACTTGTGTCGTGGTGATGTGCTTCTTACTCTTTATCTTTCATTACACGTTTATATATCTATCTATCAACGTCCAACATAAACAACCAAATAGATTGACATAAGTTGATCTAAATCTTTAAAAGGAAGTTTTAAATTGGTAAAACTATTCAACCCCCTGCTAGTTTTCCACACTCTGTCTTTCACTAATGAACAGGTTATGAAGTTAATGAATCTTTTGAATAAGAAACCTAACTCTGCTCATGCCAACATGGCAAGTAGTTCTTGTTCTTTCTTTGACTGCAGTGTTTTCTTTAATCAACACTTTTATCAATTTTTCTGTGCTAATATGAATTTTAATGGGGTCAATTATCATTTGGGATGGATTATTGACTCTGGGGATAATCAACATTTAACTAATAGCTCTAAAGATATGTTTAATTTGGTTGATATTTCTGATTTAAAGTTAACTGTTGGTCATCCTAATGGCACTTTGGCCAAGCTTACTAGCAAACATGCTATGAACTGTTGGTCATCCTAATGGCAATTTGGTTGATATTTCTGATTTAAAGTTAACTGTTGGTCATCCTAATCTGAGGCTTAGTAAAGATGTGGTTTTGTTTGATATTCTTATTGTGCCTGAGTATTGTGTTAGTTTGCTATCTGTTAACAAACTGATTAAGGATAGTAAGCTAAGTGTTGGGTTTGATGAAGCTACTTGTTACACTCACGATTTAAAAAAGTAGAGAGTGCTGGGGACTGATAGTGAGTTTGGTGGTCTTTTTTGTTTGATAAAGTTCATAGCATGTCTGCTAGTGTTGTTATAAGTGAGTTTTTTGTTTGTTTTGTTTCTAAAGAAGTCTGGCACAATAGGCTTGGTCACCCTGCTAATCAAGTTTTAAAATTACTTAAAGGTCCTCTTAATCTGACTAATGTTGATCATAATGGGCCTTGTGAAGTTTGTCACAAGGCTAAACAAACAAGATATTCTTTTTCTATAAGTGAGCATAAGTCTAAAGTTTTTGGAGATCTAATTCATCTTGATGTTTCGGGCCTTACAAAATTGTTAGGAGGGAGGGCTATAGATATTTTTTGACTATTGTTGATAATTATATCAGATCTGTGTGGGTATATTTGCTTAAGAGGAAAGATGAGGTTTTTGACATGTTTGTCAGGTTTTATAATACGGTTTTAATTCAGTTTGATAAAAAAAGTTAAGGTTATTAGATCTGATAATGGAACTGAGTTTATAAATAATAAAATAAGTGATTTTGTTACTACTATGGGTATTCTTCATCAAACCTCTGTAGCCTATACCCCTCAGCAAAATGGGATTGCTGAGAGGAAACATAGACATCTCGCTTAATGTTGCGGAAGTATTATGTTTCGTGGGGATTCTCTTATGTTTTAGTGCAGTGTATTTTAAGCGCTACTTATCGATAAACAAGTTACCTTCATCATTACGAATGGAAATCTCCTTTTGTATGATATATGGTAGGAACCTAGTCTTGTCCATCTTAGGAGTTTTGGTTGTTTGTGTTTTGCCACAATTTTAAAAGCGATAAATTTTAAAGATCCGAGAAATGTGTCTTAATTGGATATGCTAGTGGTAAAAAGCTTATAAATTGTTAAGTCTTGAAAATAGATCTGTCTTGTACTCAAGAGATGTGAAGTTTTATGAAACTGTTTTTCCTTTTAAGATGGGTCAAAATATTTCTGTTTCTGAGACTAGTCCTAATGTCACTAGCTTAAACTTTTTTGATTCTTTTGAGTATGAAATAACAACCAAAACTTCAACTCCCAATGATGAAAATTCAAATAGTTTTGTGCCCCTTCCTGAAAATACATTTGTTCTTGGTAGAGAGGGTAGTGTGCATCAACCAGATACTGCAGGTAACTCTAGTGGGTCTGGTTGTGAAGAATAGATACCACAGTCAAGTCCTAGAGTTGGTACTCAGTCTAGAAATGATGCTTTACACACTGCAACTCCCTTAGATGATCAAATTAATTATGAGGGAAATGTTTTTCAAAATCAAAATGAGGTTCCTGGTTTTCAAAGTATTCCTGTTCAGATGGAAGAAGGTAGTAGTAGAAGGTCTAGTAGGATTTCTAAATTGCCTGCTAAGTTGAATGAATATGAGCTTGTTATCAAGGTTAAATATGGCTTACATAGATATGCTAATCATGTTGTGCTTACTATTGAGAATTATTGCTTTATTTCCAATTTGAATAAATCTGGTGAACCTTCCTCTTATGAGGAAGCTTCTACTAATATTAACTGGATTAATGCTATGACTGAGGAAATGAATGCTTGTGGAAGAAAAGCCATTGGGTCTAAGTGGGTCTTTAAAATTAAATACCAATCTTATGGTGAAGTTGATAGATATAAGGCTAGATTAGTAGCCAAAGGTTATGGTCAAAAATAGGGTATTGATTATGAAGAAACATTTAGTCCTGTTGTTAAGATGGTTACTGTTAGATGCTTGATAAGTCGAGTTGTTCAAATGGATTGGAAAATGTTTCAAATTGATGTTAACAATGCATTTCTGTATGGGGATTTAAATGAGGAAGTTTATATGTTACCTCCTCCTGAGTTTTTTAAAGAAGGAGACAATAAGGTTTGTCTATTAAAAAAGTCTTTATATGGCTTGAAACAGGCTCCTAGACAGTGGAATCATAAACTGATTGAGGCCTTGTTTGAAGCAGGTTTTGAGCAATCTAAAAATGATTATTCTTTGTTTGTTAAAACAAAAGGTGAAACTATTTAATTCTTGCTTGTATATGTTGATGATTTGGTTATTATAGGCAATAATGAAACAGAAATTGAAGTTTTTAAAAGTTATTTAAAAAATAAGTTTAAGCTCAAGGATCTAGAATTAAAATATTTTTTGGGTATTGAAGTGCTAAAAAGTAAAGAGGTTTGTGTCTAAACCAAAGAAAATATTGTTTAGAATTGCTTCATGAATTTGGTTTATTGGCATGCAAACCTGTTATGACTCCTTTACCTGAAAATGTTGTTTTGGCTCATAAAGAGTCTGATCATGATAAGTACTTGAAAATTATTACAAGTTATCAAAAACTTGTTGGTAAACTGATCTACTTGACTATGACTAGACCTGATATTGCCTATGCTTTTCATTGTCTGAGCAAACATATGCATGCTCCCTTACAGTCTCATTTCAATATGGGCTTAAGAGTGCTTAAGTATTTGAAGTTAGCTCCTGGTAGTGGTATTGGTTTTAGTAAGGGTCAGGGTGGGTTTAAAGTTGTTGCTTATTCTGATTCTGACTGGGAAAAATGTCCTATTACTAGAAGATCAGTTTCTGGATATTGTGTGTTTGTGAATGGTAACTTGGTTTCTTGGAAAAGTAAGAAGCGGGCTACATTGTCTAGGTCTTGGTGAAATTTGAATCTGAGCAATGGCTTCTGCTACTTGTGAGATTATGTGGGTTGTTAAGATCTTGAAGGATCTTGGTGTGGGTGATTCTTTATTGCCTGTGGAATTGTGTTGTGATAATAAGTCTGCTATTCAGATAGCAGCCAATCCGATCTTACATGAAAAGACTAAACATTTTGACATTGATGTTCATCCGGTTAGAAAAGGTTGCTAGTGGTTTGATCAAAGCTCATAGGTTGACTCTAAAAGTCAAGCTGGCGATGTTTTGACCAAAGCTCTTGGTTCTGTGTAGCATGGTTCTATGGTTAAGAAGTTGGGCATGGTTAATCTCTTTGCAGGTTCATCAGTTTGAGAGGGGGTGTTGAAATAAACACTTTTGACAAACTTATGAACTTTCAGGGTCTAATATGTAAAATATTATGCCTAACTCTAAGTTTGGTTCTGTTTTGTTGTGTTTATATTTCTCAGGGGTCTCTTATGGAATTTGAGGAGTATATAATGTCTTGGACGGATCTAGGGTTTCATATCGTTCTCACATTACAAAGTTTACATCTGGTTTTCTCTCTCAAGTGAATATTGATCTTTGATCTTCTGGGTTATTAGTTTTTAGTCTGGTTTTGTATCAAGATCATCTTGATCTTGTTTGTTAGTTTGTTTCAGTGTTCTGGGCTGTATTGGGTTCAGGTTTAGAGTGTGGGTTTTGTAGACAGCACCTATTAGAGGGACTGTCATATTCTTTCTTTTGTATTGTTTAGCTTGCATCCGTGTTGGGGACAAGCTATCTGTGTATATGTTTATAATAAAAGTGAATGATCACCAAGGGGTGGTTGGTTGGGTGATTAAGAAGTTCTTGTTGTTGTTTTGATATCATTTTAACACTATGTGTATGACTACAGTATTTAAATGTTTCATTGTGTGCTTATATGTACTAAAATTGCAATCCCCATATCTCGTGTATCCGTGATTTATACAGTGAGACTGAAAGGCGCATTTCATAGGCATATATCCAGTGACCTCTTAAGTGCCAAATAAAGTGATTCATGGAGACATATCAAGTATTGGTGGAAAAATTGACAATGTTGGGTAATTAGTCAAATGGATTTGGGTAAATCTGTTCTTTAAGCTTTTTCCCTGTTATCAATAACAATAAACCAAATTGACCCATATTCACATTAACATATTATAAAACCCCTCTAAATAGAAGCAGCACTGCTTCAAAATTTGGCTTTTAAGGTCAAACAGACCACCTATAAAAAAATAACCTTAACAAACTTAGAGTAACAGATTAGTCCCTTTGACCACAGAAGTCAAAACATTGGAAGTTAAATTCTCACCAGCAACATGAAGACCAGCTCAAACCCCTCCACACATGTAATGAGCAGCGGGAAAATTGGAATTGGGTCGCAAGTTATATCCAAGCCATACTTAAGGCACTCAACAGCTATATTTGGAAAATGAGAGAGAATTCTATCTCTGGCTTTATGACTAATGTCTAGAAGAACATAGTTCTCATTACGCTTTTAAGTTGATCATCTATGCTTTGAGCCACGACATCTCTTGGAGCCATTCAAGACGTTCATCATACATAGGCATGAACCTTTCCATATCGAGATTATAAAGAAGCCCCCATCACCCCTCACGACTTGTGATCAAAATGCATTTTCCACGTGTGATTGGGAGTCCTTCATCCGCAAGTGCAGTTGGATGAAGCTCGCACAAATCGAAAATGAGTATACATTAGAGTATCTCATAATGCCATGTTTAAAGGTTTTAGATAGCTTACTACATGTTTTCGAAATTTTAGATTTCTTAATCCATGTTTGAAATTACAGCTTGACCTCGGTGAGCCATGGCTATTCCATCTCCAAGTAGCTACCTATTGAATTTAACCGGTGATGAGATAGATATTTAGCTAATACAAGTATATAACCAATATAATGCCCGACAACTCGATAAGCGATAAACATCTTGGTGGATTTGTAGTAGATGGATAGATATGCCTGCACCCTCAAGCAAGCAACGTCACCTTTGAAATAAATCGTACAACCTACAATTTCCACCGGGAGGAAGCAGTCTATACAGATTAATAAAAGCGGCAGATTGGTCAAATGGGTCCAGGTCAAATGGGTCCGGGTCAAAATGGGTAATTTTAATCCTAATGCATAATTAATGTAAAATATAAAACTTTTATAAATAAAAGAGTTAAGAGGTTTTATGCTTATGACCACATTTCAGATGACTTGCGATCCATTTGACATTTTGACCCACTCGACTTCTACTCTTTAGTTAAATCTTTTAGCTTAGCCCATTTGACATTAAGACCTCACGATTTTATACTTCAAATCGTGTAGCTTAACCCATTCGACCCGTTAAAGATAAAACATAACCAAATGAACTCATTTAAATGGGTAAAAAGTGCCACGTCTAGATATTAGACACTTTAAGTATCAAGTATAATCCTCACCTTTTGTGTTTCTGTATTCATAGTGTCGACACCATGGCAAACCATAATCCTCGCCATGGCAAACCATAATCCTCACCTTTTAGCTTAGCCCATTTGACATTAAGACCTCACGATTTTATACTTCAAATCGTGTAGCTTAACCCATTCGACCCGTTAAAGATAAAACATAACCAAATGAACTCATTTAAATGGGTAAAAAGTGCCACGTCTAGATATTAGACACTTTAAGTATCAAGTATGATCCTCACCTTTCGTGTTTCTGTATTCATAGTGTCGACACCATGGCAAACCACCTCAGATCTATCCTGCAAGCCAAGTATAATACATATCGTATAACAATTCACATTACAACAATCTTGGACATTTCGATATTAACCATATTTTATTAAAAACAAACCTGGGAAGTCAACAAGTTAGTTGCAAAATGATGCTTGAAAACAGTAATATTGGGATCATTTTCAATTTCCTTCAAAAGTTCCCTTTCAATCTCTCTTCCTGTCATATCAGACGAGTGTACTATTCTATGATGAGAATGACCACCTTCTCTTCCTAGATGTAGATTTCCGTCTTCTCCATGATCAAATGATGCACCCATCGCTATTAGTTCCCTTATTCTCTCGGGTCCTTCTGTACACACCACCTGCACATATTCATACTTTTTTAATCAACCTTAATTATAGTGTAATACTATAAAAAATGATGTATGAATATATTGTTACCCGAACAGTCCCCTCATCACATAAATAAGATCCCGCTACAATTGTATCTTTCATATGACTCTCTACAGAGTCTGAAGGGCATAACATAGCACTAACACCACCTTGTGCATAATTAGTATTGCTTTCATGAGGCTCAGTCTTTGTTATTGATAACGCTACACGCGTCGTTCGGGGTCAAGGAAACTTCCTTTTCTTCGAGCAAGTTTTATAACACCCTAGGCAGTGAACCTAATCATTGTAGTGTAGTAATTAGGGTAAGCCACGGGTATTGATATCGTTCTCTAGGTGAATAGGAATGCTAGTAAGGAGTTACTACGCTAAGGTTGAGGTTGAAGAAGATTATTTTTGTATTTTTATATTTTATGAAATTGAAAGGTACGAATCTCGGGTATTAGATTTGGGGGGTTGTTATTTCTACCGATTACTCTACTATTATCTAATTATCTACACTAAGGTTGTGGGAGTCTATGTCTAATTAATGTGTGCTCGTATGATAGTTTAAAGATGTGTTTACTTAGGTTTTACTACTCCTTAATTATCTCCTATTGATGGTTGAGTTGTCACATCCTTATTCTTAGTTGCGTTGTGTGTCTAAAGTTGTAGGGTATGCGTTTCTCCCTAACTCTTCGAACTTACCAAAGGGTCTCGTCTACAAAACCCACTAGGGATGATAAACTCTTACTCTAAGGCACTCTTTGGATGGTTTAGCCTACAACTACTCAGGTAATCATATTCTAAGGTTCACAAAGATGAATCAAGCATTAAGTACACAACGAATGACCTATCGCATTACTAGATCATTAGTCAACTAAGATAAGAAACAACCAATCAATATTCAATAATTAAGTTTCATATTCCTAAGCAAACACACAAGTAAATTAGCCGGACATGGAGAACATGCAAGCACACACAAATAATCAAAGACATAATTGAATTGATGAAGTAAAGACTTATCTTGAAATAAAATAGGGTTTAGAACCTAAAATCTTGTACAAGATACCCTTGGTTCGGTTTAGGTTTTACTCCAAAAGACTCTCCCTAAAAGCGAAAAATTCGGATTCTATATATAAGATTACATATGCGACGGCGTCACCTTATGTTTCATGGCGCCGTCGTGTCGCCGTCATTAGGGTTTCGTCTTGGCTCGTTAACCTTGCGACGGCGTCACCTTATGCTGTGACGCCGTCCTCTTGACTTCGACGTCGTGCGGGTCACATCTAGGCCGTCCGAGTTGCGACGGTCTACTCCTTTAAAGCCTGGCGCGTCTCTTGAAAATCGAGTTTTGTCTTGACCCGTCACAAAATTCTATGACGGCGTCGTAGATTAAGCGATGGCGTCGTCGCCTTCTATTTTCAGCGACTTTGAGTGTCTCGATTCATCTTTGGCCATTTTCTTCGTATATTCGCCTTTTCGTCCAAATAAGTGCCATTCCAGCATTTTGCCTTCAAGAGACCTAAAAAGTGAAAAGGAACGATATTAGGCAATAACGGATACAAAAGTGATCAAATAAGGGCTAAACGACCCCTCAAAATGGTACCTTTTAAAACCTTATCAAATATCCCTACACTTGGTATTTGCTTGTCCTCAACAAATGTGCTTTTAGCCAATTAATTTATAAGTTAGGGTCATGAAGCATTAATTCAAAACGGTCCACAACACATATAAGCCCATAAAAGTCATAACAAGCACGGAAATTACATACTAGCACCTCACATGGGGTGTTTGGATACTCACATCTCTCTCGGTGTATATATGAAATATAACAAATAGGAAATGGAAGATAAATACTCATTAACCGGTCCTAGTACATAGATTACCATAGGCTTGAGAATAGATCAAACCTCCATCGCTTTGGCGTAAGCACCTAGGAAAGACTATCAAAGAGGTCTTTTAAAGGGTTGTAACGTTAGGCTTACGGTAGGGAAATAAGGGTTTGGTGGGATAGGCTATTTTGTGGTGGAAAGTCAAAAATCTCTATGTTAAATGCATGCGAAGAATGGCGTTGCTAAGCCAAGACTCGATACTCTAAAACTCTAGGTAACGGAAATAAACAAACATAAATTTAAAGGATAAATGTAGGATGGTAGCCCGTATTTTTTTTTTTTTTTTTTTTTTCATACACTTTTACTCTACCATCCTCTAAGGTAACATCAAAATGATAGGGATTTATAGGCACATCCCTACACTTGAGTTTTTATTATTCTAACACTAATTTGACACGAATTGAAAAGATCAAAACACTTGGGGTACATTATTACGCAAACAAAGGGAATTTGAATTTAACATTCCCTTCCCGTCATTTCATAAACTTTAACTTTTCCCATGAATCCCAATCATCCCAAAGCGTATACAAGGGATATGACTCGACTTAGCAACTCATGCAAGCAACGGATAATTGAACTAAGGATTTAGGTGATAACAATAATTTGCACTAAAGTGAGTGCATAAGGGGTAGGCTAAGGCGATTTGGGTGTATATTTGGGGTTGGGGTGTAAACAATGCTCTTCATTGATATTCGGAAAACCGAAACATCACGAGAACCGCGAAAAGGATAGGCTCGAGGGGTTAACTAGGGTATCGTGTACTAAAGATGAGTACAACGCAAAGGGTGTGGGGGAATTACTCAACCGATGTGGAAGAAGTAATTATATTACGGGTATCAAACAAGGGTTTATCCTAATGCCTCTTATCATTTAGTTATTTCTAACTACACAAGTGTAGCCTCACTTGCGATCTAGGAATGCATCACAAAACAAGTTCTAGAATCTAATATACTACCGGTTCACACTCTAAGCATTAAAGATGAATGCTTTAATTCCTACTAATCTAAGGGTGATCCTCACATTTTGGGTGGAATTTGGGTGGTAAAGGGTTTTTGTGCTAGTCATGCAACTTCCTATCCGTGAGACGCTTTATGTTAAGACTAATGGCCCACTCCTATATGTCATGAAAAATTTTAAATTTGGTGCCAAAATTACCCTAACCGACATTTTCTCATGGTTTATTACACAAATGCAATTGGACAAAGCAAATAGTCAAGGATAAGCATAGTTTCAAAGTTCCCGTTTTATTTTCCCTCCCTACACTTAAACTGAACATTGTCCCCAATGTTCCCCGAAAGTATCAAATTTATGATAATGGAAGGTAATTAAAAACGAAAGAAACTAATACTCCCCTGATTAGCTCGGTAGGATCCGTGTAAAGTGGTGGTTAAGTCCTTTCCAAGAAGAATTATTGCGTGAAAAGCTCCTTCCAATCTTATGTAACTTCTTC